>OX387426.1:52181612-52282287 GCA_947563755.1 Lochmaea crataegi | reverse complement strand
AAAATTGTCAAAAATGATTAATCATTATCAAAACTGTCAAAATTGGTCAATAATTGTCAAAAATGGTCAAATTTTTTGTAAAATGGTCGATAATTATAAAAAACTGTCATCAGAGAGAACAGCTGATCCTTAATTTGTAACGGAAGCCACGTTCCGTATTTCAATTCGGTGCGTTGCGAATATTGGTAGTAAAGTATTTCGCAGTTGAGTTATTTTTTTTGTATATCGATGTTTGTTGTAATCGCTCGGCATATTAATTGCCATTTTTATTGTTAATTACCATTATTATATTAAAGAAAATCAGAGCGCATATCTATGTCTTTATTCACATATGTAAGAGCATAATATTTTAAAAAAAAGGATTGGAACTCCATCTATGCGCCGTTATCTCTACTGACCCTGAAACACGTCCTTGAGGTGAGCAGTCGAGTAATGTCTGAGAAGCCGTGGCATAAATATAATATTATTATTAATTAAAACGAACGACACGACACAAATCAAAATTTTCGAAAAATTATAAAAAATTGTCAAATTTTTTGTAAAATGGTCGATAATTATAAGAAACTGTCAAAAAATGGTCAATAATGTTAAAAATAGTCAAAATTTTTGAAAAATTGTCAAAAATGGTCAATAGTTAAAATTTGGTCTAAATTGTCAACATTTTTGAAAAATTGTCAAAAATGATTAATCATTGTCAAAACTGTCAAAATTGGTCAATAATTGTCAAAATGGTCAATAGTTAAAATTTGGTCTAAAATGGTCAACATTTTGAAAAATTGTCAAAAATGATTAATCATTGTCAAAACTGTCAATAATTGTCAAAAATGGTCAATAATTGTCAAAATTTTCGAAAAATTATCAAAAATTGTCAAATTTTTTGTAAAATGGTCGATAATTATAAAAAACTGTCAAAAATGGTCAATAATTGTTAAAAATAGTCAAAATTTTGAAAAATTGTCAAAAACGGTGAATAATTGTCAGTAGGTTCCTGTCAAAAATGGTCAATAGTTAAAATTTGGTCTAAAATGGTCAACATTTTTGAAAAATTGTCAAAAATGATTAATCATTGTCAAAACTGTCAAAATTGGTCAATAATTGTCAAAAATGGTCAATAATTGTCAAAATTTTCGAAAAATTATCAAATTTTTTGTAAAATGGTCGATAATTATTGAAAACTGTCAAAAATGGTCAATAATTGTTAAAAATAGTCAAAATTTGTGAAAAATTGTCAAAAACGGTGAATAATTGTCAGTAGGTTCCTGCCAAAAATGGTCAATAGTTAAAATTTGGTCTAAAATGGTCAACATTTTTGAAAAATTGTCAAAAATGATTAATCATTGTCAAAACTGTCAAAATTGGTCAATAATTGTCAAAAATGGCCAATAATTGTCAAAATTTTCGAAAAATTATCAATTTTTTGTAAAATGGTCGATAATTATGAAAAACTGTCAAAAATGGTCAATAATAGTTAAAAATAGTCAAAATTTGTGAAAAATTGTCAAAAACGGTGAATAATTGTCAGTAGGTTCCTGTCAAAAATGGTCAATAGTTAAAATTTGGTCTAAAATGGTCAACATTTTTGAAAAATTGTCAAAAATGATTAATCATTGTCAAAACTGTCAAAATTGGTCAATAATTGTCAAAAATGGTCAATAATTGTCAAAATTTTCGAAAAATTATCAAATTTTTTGTAAAATGGTCGATAATTATTAAAAACTGTCAAAAATGGTTAATAATTGTTAAAAATAGTCAAAATTTTTGAAAAATTGTCAAAAACGGTTAATAATTGTCAGTAGGTTCCTGTCAAAAATGGTCAATAGTTGAAATTTGGTCTAAAATGGTCAACATTTTTGAAAAATTGTCAAAAATGATTAATCATTGTCAAAACTGTCAAAATTGGTCAATAATTGTCAAAAATGGTCAATAATTGTCAAAATTTTCGAAAAATTATCAAAAATTGTCAAATTTTTTGTAAAATGGTCGATAATTATAAAAAACTGTCATCAGAGAGAAGAACAGCTGATCCTTCATTTGTAACGGAAGCCGCGTTCCGTATTTCTATTCGGTGCGTTGCGAATATTGGTAGTAAAGTATTTCGCAGTTGAGTTATTTTTTTTTGTATATCGATGTTTGTTGTAATCGCTTGGCATATTCATTGCCATTTTTATTGTTGATTACCATTATTATATTAAAGAAAATCAGAGTGCATATCTATCTATTTATTCACATATGTAAGAGCATAATATTAAAAAAAAAAAGGATTGGAACTCCATCTATGCGCCATTATCTCTACTGACCCTGAAACACGTCCTTGAGGTGAGCAGTCGAGTAATGTCTGAGAAGCCGTGGCATAAATATAATATTATTATTAATTAAAACGAACAACACGACACAAATCAAAATTTTCGAAAAATTATCAAAAATTGTCAAATTTTTTGTAAAATGGTCGATAATTATAAGAAACTGTCAAAAATGGTCAATAATTGTTAAAAATAGTCAAAATTTTTGAAAAATTGTCAAAAACGGTTAATAATTGTCATTAGGTTCCTGTCAAAAATGGTCAATAGTTAAAATTTGGTCTAAAATGGTCAACATTTTTGAAAAATTGTCAAAAATGATTAATCATTGTCAAAACTGTCAAAATTGGTCAATAATTGTCAAAAATGGTCAATAATTGTCAAAATTTTCGAAAAATTATCAAAAATTGTCAAATTTTTTGTAAAATGGTCGATAATTATAAAAAACTGTCAAAAATGGTCAATAATTGTTAAAAATAGTCAAAATTTTTGAAAAATTGTCAAAAACGGTTAATAATTGTCAGTAGGTTCCTGTCAAAAATGGTCAATAGTTAAAATTTGGTCTAAAACTGTCAACATTTCTGAAAAATTGTCAAAAACGGTTAATAATTGTCAGTAGGTTTCTGTCAAAAATGGTCAATAGTTGAAATTTGGTCTAAAATGGTCAACATTTTTGAAAAATTGTCAAAAATGATTAATCATTATCAAAACTGTCAAAATTGGTCAATAATTGTCAAAAATGGTCAAATTTTTTGTAAAATGGTCGATAATTATAAAAAACTGTCATCAGAGAGAACAGCTGATCCTTAATTTGTAACGGAAGCCACGTTCCGTATTTCAATTCGGTGCGTTGCGAATATTGGTAGTAAAGTATTTCGCAGTTGAGTTATTTTTTTTGTATATCGATGTTTGTTGTAATCGCTCGGCATATTAATTGCCATTTTTATTGTTGATTACCATTATTATATTAAAGAAAATCAGAGCGCATATCTATGTCTTTATTCACATATGTAAGAGCATAACAGCGACACAAATCAAAAATTATTATTCAAATAATAAAAAAAAAACATAAAAACAAATAATTAAAATTAATAAATAATTATAATATTAAAACCCAAGCACAAAAAATATAATAATATATATAGTATTTGTCTGTTTGTCTATATATATAGGAAATAGTTCGTTGCCGATATTAGTTAGGTCAAACTTTTATATATATATATATATATATATAACCCAGACTTAACGCACAGTGAAATTTTACGGTAATTTAGGAAATTATGTATATAAAAAGATAAATTGCCGTAAAATTTCACTGTGCATTAAGTCTGGACTATACGGTGGCCATTCAAAAATTCAAATTCAGTGGCATATAAAGACTCCGCGTTATCTGGTATGTAAAAAAATTGATATATTTTTTCGAGCGACTGGCTCGGTAGAATGCATATTATAAACGTCCCGCAAACGCGAGATCGTATCTCCGTAAATGATACAGAGGTTTGCTAAAATGTTGTTGAACCGTACTAAACCCCCGCAAGTTAACTGGGAAGTTTGTCGGTGTACTCTCGATGGCATAAAGATAAGACTTGATAACTATTAAACGTTCAACACCAGGACCGTTTTCGTTCCGGTTACAAAAGCATCTAAAGATAATGACCCAGTCAAGTTGGCTTGTTAATGGAACGGAACAGATGCGCGGTGATTGCGCCAAAACTTGCTGACTATTTTTCGAATTCGGAACGAGAAAATTTTATGTAAGCTATCGCAATAAGGCTACGTTCCCTTCGAATTTATCTAATTTCATATATTTATTGTACCAGAGTTATATTTCGATATAGATTATACTCGATAGCTGGAAAATGCTAAAAAGTTGAAAGTATATTTTTCAGAAAAAGTTGAAAAAGCCACACAAGAAGCAGAAAAAGCCAAAAAAAGAGGCAGAAAAACTCAAGAAAGGGTCAGAAGAATTGAAGAAAAATGGAGGACGAACTAACAGGATTGCGAAAAGTCATGAAGAACATGGTAAAAAAAAATTTTCATTTTCCCAATTGTATCGATGTAAATTTGAGTTAAAATATATTTGTCGTCTCATATATTTTTTCTTTGTTACGACACAAAGGCATATCGTGAGATCATTTCAGTATTGACTATTTACAGAATATTAAAATTATAAATTCATTTTATTGTCAACGACTTCATGCTTTGTTGAAAAATGATAAAAAAAGAATTCAAAATATATATATATATATATATATATATATATATATATATATATATATATATATATATATATTGCCAAATCGTGACAATATGACATAAAAAAAGGAATTGATAACGAGGGACGTCAAGGAAAATGAGAATAAAATTTTACATTCAACAATGATACAAATCATATCATTATACAGGATGTTTAAATCCGAAATTGTCGTAGTAAATATAATTTCTATGTTATAGATGCAATTTCAGATGTTAGTGTCCATAATTTTTAAAAAGTAATTCGTATTTCACGGAAAAGCTGATGAAATTTGAATTCTAGGATCGATGAAAATCACTCGCGAAAAGATGAAGGAAAACAAGTTTCGCCACACTGAAAACCTGAACGATGGAAAATATTTCAAACGAAGATTTTTATACAAAAAAAGAGCGACAAAATTATAAGATTCTGTAAGCTAAATGCGAACATAAATTTAAATGGGATTTAAAATTAGCATATAAATAAACTGGAAAAGTATGAAATACGTCGGAGAGAAGGCGAAATCTTAATAAAATAACAAGATGCAACATTTGTTGGTATATTTTCAACCGACTTATAAAAAAGAAGATTTTAAATTCGAAGTTTATATAGGGTGATTGATTAGATCTGTTGACATAAAAGATACCAAAAAAAGTTATACATAAAAATTGTAGATAGCTTCAAGCTTCATATTTCAAAATTAGTTACAATGTTACAGCAAGATCAAAGTTATGTTTTTTTTTAATGAAACACCCTATCTTTTACTTTAAAACTTAAATCTGCTTCTTTCCCATTACAAAAATATAAGGTGGTAATCTCTTATACAGGGTATTTTAAAAGTTATAACCAATTTTCCGTCGTCAAAATAGTAACAAGTTAAAGGAGTAAAATAATAATAATCTATTGAAATTAAAGATTTTCAATGATTATCAAAATTTACAGACATGAATGATTTTGTAAATATTCATTAAATAAAATTTAATTTCCAACTTACAATTGAGATATATATATATATATATATATATATATATATATATATATATATATATATATATACACTAATGATCACATCGTTTTACTATCACTCGTTTAGCGATAGATCTTCCAGACACAAATTGCATTTTACTTAGACGGATAGTGTATGTGTGCATTTCCTGTCCCATTCGAAATAAGGGTAAGCTTGTATATATCTTTAACGCGGTATATGGCATCCTTAACACATTATTTCCCCTGTTTTCGGTAGCCGTAATGGATTTAGACATAAGACTTCTTTTTGTTACTTGTATAATATAATACATCGAATGTCATTCTTATATGCTTCTTTTTATTAAAATGGAAATGGCAGATAGATGTTGACAGGATTTTTTTTTATATTCACAAAGAAACTTTTTATTTTACTGAATTATACAATAGTTGGGGAAAAGTTTGTTACTTTTCTTTTTTCGTGTTCAAGTTAGAATCTTGTCGCTGCGCTTTGTATCTCGGAAACTATTTATAGAACGAGTCGGATTAAAAAAAATTGAGAGGAAAGGTGATGGAAATTATTTTAATGTAATATTTAATATTAACTTGTTCAAACAACGCCGTCTAAGGGTTACTAAAAAAATGTAAGGAATCGATGATGGGATATTTTTTTTGAATATTTAATTCCCTTTCGAACGATACCAAGTTTGTCAAAATCCATCAAGCGACTCAAAAGTTATACCCATTTTATTGACTCAACTTTGCGACTCCCCCCTACCGGTAATTTTACAAAATACAGGAAAAATTACTGAAGCAAATTTACGTAAAATAAACCGAAAAATACGAATTTATGAATTTTGTAAGACTATTACCTTATACATTTTGGAAATTCCCAAGAAAAACTTCAAAATGAAAACTTGTTAAAACACCGCAATCTAGCGGTTATCAGAAAAATTTAAAAGAGCGGTGATGAAAAACATGATTCAATATTGAATTCCCTTTCAAACGATACCAAGTTTGTCAAAATCCATAGAAGGACTCAAAAGTTATACTCATTTCATTGAATCAACTTTGCGACTCGCCCCTACCGGTAATTTTACAAAATACAGAACAAATTACTGGAGCAAATTTACGTAAAATAAACCGAAAAATACGAATTTATGAATTTTGTAAGACTATTACTTTATACTTTTTGGAAATTCCTAAGAAAAACTTCAAAATGAAAACTTGTTCAAACACCGCCATCTAGCGGTTATTAGAAAAATTTGAAAGAACGGTGATGACGTACATTATTCGATATTGAATTCCCTTTCAAACGATACCAAGTTTGTCAAAATCCATCAAAAGACTCAAAAGTTATACACATTTTATTGAATCAACTTTGCAGCTCGCCCCTACCGGTAATTTTACAAAATACAGGAAAAATTACTGGAGCAAATTTACGTAAAATAAACCGAAAAATACGAATTTATGAATTTTGTAAGACTATTACTTTATACTTTTTGGAAATTCCTAAGAAAAACTTCAAAATGAAAACTTGTTCAAACACCGCCATCTAGCGGTTATTAGAAAAATTTAAAAGAACGGTGATGACGTACATTATTCAATATTGAATTCCCGTTCAAACGATACCAAGTTTGTCAAAATCCATCAAAAGATTCAAAAGTTATACCCATTTTATCGAATCAACTTTGCAACTCGCCCCTACCGGTAATTTTACAAAATATAGAAAAAATTACTGGAGCAAATTTACGTAAAATAAACCGAAAAGTACGAATTTATGAATTTTGTAAAACTATTACTTTATATTTACTGGAAATTCCCAAGAAAAACTTCAAAATGAAAACTTGTTCAAACACCGCCATCTAGCGGCTATTAGAAAAATTCAAAAAAATGGTGATGACGTACATTATTCGATATTAAATTCCCTTTCAAACGATACCAAGTTTGTCAAAATCCATCAAAGGACTCAAAAGTTATACCCATTTTATTGAATCAACTTTGCAACTCATACCTACCGGTAATTTTACAAAATACAGGAAAAATTACTGGGGCAAATTTACGTAAAATAAACCGAAAAATACGAATTTATGAATTTTGTAAAACTATTACTTTATATTTACTGGAAATTCCCAAGAAAAACTTCAAAATGAAAACTTGTTCAAACACCGCCATCTAGCGGTTATTAGAAAAATTCAAAAGAACGGTGATGACTTACATTATTCGATATTGAATTCCCTTTCAAACGATACCAAGTTTGTCAAAATCCATCAAAAGACTCAAAAGTTATACACATTTTATTGAATCAACTTTGCAGCTCGCCCCTACCGGTAAATTTACAAAATACAGAAAAAATTACTGGAGCAAATTTACGTAAAATAAACCGAAAAATACGAATTTATGAATTTTGTAAAACTATTACTTTATATTTACTGGAAATTCCCAAGAAAAACTTCAAAATGAAAACTTGTTCAAACACCGCCATCTAGCGGTTATTAGAAAAATTCAAAAGAACGGTGATGACTTACATTATTCGATATTGAATTCCCTTTCAAACGATACCAAGTTTGTCAAAATCCATCAAAAGACTCAAAAGTTATACACATTTTATTGAATCAACTTTGCAGCTCGCCCCTACCGGTAAATTTACAAAATACAGAAAAAATTACTGGAGCAAATTTACGTAAAATAAACCGAAAAATACGAATTTATGAATTTTGTAAAACTATTACTTTATATTTACTGGAAATTCCCAAGAAAAACTTCAAAATGAAAACTTGTTCAAACACCGCCATCTAGCGGTTATTAGAAAAATTCAAAAGAACGGTGATGACTTACATTATTCGATATTGAATTCCCTTTCAAACGATACCAAGTTTGTCAAAATCCATCAAAAGACTCAAAAGTTATACACATTTTATTGAATCAACTTTGCAGCTCGCCCCTACCGGTAAATTTACAAAATACAGAAAAAATTACTGGAGCAAATTTACGTAAAATAAACCGAAAAATACGAATTTATGAATTTTGTAAAACTATTACTTTATATTTACTGGAAATTCCCAAGAAAAACTTCAAAATGAAAACTTGTTCAAACACCGCCATCTAGCGGTTATTAGAAAAATTCAAAAGAACGGTGATGACTTACATTATTCGATATTGAATTCCCTTTCAAACGATACCAAGTTTGTCAAAATCCATCAAAAGACTCAAAAGTTATACACATTTTATTGAATCAACTTTGCAGCTCGCCCCTACCGGTAATTTTACAAAACACAGGAAAAATTACTGGAGAAAATTTACGTAAAATAAACCGAAAAATACGAATTTATGAATTTTGTAAGACTATTACTTTATACTTTTTGGAAATTCCTAAGAAAAACTTCAAAATGAAAACTTGTTCAAACACCGCCATCTAGCGGTTATTAGAAAAATTTAAAAGAACGGTGATGACGTACATTATTCAATATTGAATTCCCGTTCAAACGATACCAAGTTTGTCAAAATCCATCAAAAGATTCAAAAGTTATACCCATTTTATCGAATCAACTTTGCAACTCGCCCCTACCGGTAATTTTACAAAATATAGAAAAAATTACTGGAGCAAATTTACGTAAAATAAACCGAAAAGTACGAATTTATGAATTTTGTAAAACTATTACTTTATATTTACTGGAAATTCCCAAGAAAAACTTCAAAATGAAAACTTGTTCAAACACCGCCATCTAGCGGCTATTAGAAAAATTCAAAAGAATGGTGATGACGTACATTATTCGATATTAAATTCCCTTTCAAACGATACCAAGTTTGTCAAAATCCATCAAAGGACTCAAAAGTTATACCCATTTTATTGAATCAACTTTGCAACTCATACCTACCGGTAATTTTACAAAATACAGGAAAAATTACTGGGGCAAATTTACGTAAAATGAACCGAAAAATACGAATTTATGAATTTTGTAAAACTATTACTTTATATTTACTGGAAATTCCCAAGAAAAACTTCAAAATGAAAACTTGTTCAAACACCGCCGTCTAGCGGTTATCAGAAAAATTTAAAAGAACGGTGATGACGTACATTATTCAATATTAAATTCCCTTTCAAACGATACCAAGTTTGTCAAAATCCATCAAGCGACTCAAAAGTTATACCTATTTTATTGAATCAACTTTGCAATTCGTCCCTACCGGTAAATTTACAAAATACAGAAAAAATTACTGGAGCAAATTTACGTAAAATAAACCGAAAAATACGAATTTATGAATTTTGAAAGACTATTACTTTATACTTTTTGGAAATTCCCAAGAAAAATTTCAAAATGAAAATTTGTTCAAACTCCACCATCTAGCGGTTATTAGAAAAATTTAAAAGAACAGTGATGACGTACATTATTCGATATTGAATTCCCTTTCAAACGATACCAAGTTTGTCAAAATCCATCAAAGGACTCAAAAGTTATACCCATTTTATTGACTCAACTTTGCGACTCCCCCCTACCGGTAATTTTACAAAATACAGGAAAAATTACTGGAGCAAATTTACGTAAAATAAACCGAAAAATACGAATTTATGAATTTTGAAAGACTATTACTTTATACTTTTTGGAAATTCCCAAGAAAAATTTCAAAATGAAAATTTGTTCAAACTCCACCATCTAGCGGTTATTAGAAAAATTTAAAAGAACAGTGATGACGTACATTATTCGATATTGAATTCCCTTTCAAACGATACCAAGTTTGTCAAAATCCATCAAAGGACTCAAAAGTTATACCCATTTTATTGACTCAACTTTGCGACTCCCCCCTACCGGTAATTTTACAAAATACAGGAAAAATTACTGGAGCAAATTTACGTAAAATAAACCGAAACATACGAATTTATGAATTTTGTAAGACTATTACTTTATACTTTTTGGAAATTCCCAAGAAAAATTTCAAAATGAAAATTTGTTCAAACTCCACCATCTAGCGGTTATTAGAAAAATTTAAAAGAACAGTGATGACGTACATTATTCGATATTGAATTCCCTTTCAAACGATACCAAGTTTGTCAAAATCCATCAAAGGACTCAAAAGTTATACCCATTTTATTGACTCAACTTTGCGACTCCCCCCTACCGGTAATTTTACAAAATACAGGAAAAATTACTGGAGCAAATTTACGTAAAATAAACCGAAACATACGAATTTATGAATTTTGTAAGACTATTACTTTATACTTTTTGGAAATTCCCAAGAAAAATTTCAAAATGAAAATTTGTTCAAACTCCACCATCTAGCGGTTATTAGAAAAATTTAAAAGAACAGTGATGACGTACATTATTCGATATTGAATTCCCTTTCAAACGATACCAAGTTTGTCAAAATCCATCAAAGGACTCAAAAGTTATACCCATTTTATTGACTCAACTTTGCGACTCCCCCCTACCGGTAATTTTACAAAATACAGGAAAAATTACTGGAGCAAATTTACGTAAAATAAACCGAAACATACGAATTTATGAATTTTGTAAGACTATTACTTTATACTTTTTGGAAATTCCCAAGAAAAATTTCAAAATGAAAATTTGTTCAAACTCCACCATCTAGCGGTTATTAGAAAAATTTAAAAGAACAGTGATGACGTACATTATTCGATATTGAATTCCCTTTCAAACGATACCAAGTTTGTCAAAATCCATCAAAGGACTCAAAAGTTATACCCATTTTATTGACTCAACTTTGCGACTCCCCCCTACCGGTAATTTTACAAAATACAGGAAAAATTACTGGAGCAAATTTACGTAAAATAAACCGAAACATACGAATTTATGAATTTTGTAAGACTATTACTTTATACTTTTTGGAAATTCCCAAGAAAAATTTCAAAATGAAAATTTGTTCAAACTCCACCATCTAGCGGTTATTAGAAAAATTTAAAAGAACAGTGATGACGTACATTATTCGATATTGAATTCCCTTTCAAACGATACCAAGTTTGTCAAAATCCATCAAAGGACTCAAAAGTTATACCCATTTTATTGACTCAACTTTGCGACTCCCCCCTACCGGTAATTTTACAAAATACAGGAAAAATTACTGGAGCAAATTTACGTAAAATAAACCGAAACATACGAATTTATGAATTTTGTAAGACTATTACTTTATACTTTTTGGAAATTCCCAAGAAAAATTTCAAAATGAAAATTTGTTCAAACTCCACCATCTAGCGGTTATTAGAAAAATTTAAAAGAACAGTGATGACGTACATTATTCGATATTGAATTCCCTTTCAAACGATACCAAGTTTGTCAAAATCCATCAAAGGACTCAAAAGTTATACCCATTTTATTGACTCAACTTTGCGACTCCCCCCTACCGGTAATTTTACAAAATACAGGAAAAATTACTGGAGCAAATTTACGTAAAATAAACCGAAACATACGAATTTATGAATTTTGTAAGACTATTACTTTATACTTTTTGGAAATTCCCAAGAAAAATTTCAAAATGAAAATTTGTTCAAACTCCACCATCTAGCGGTTATTAGAAAAATTTAAAAGAACAGTGATGACGTACATTATTCGATATTGAATTCCCTTTCAAACGATACCAAGTTTGTCAAAATCCATCAAAGGACTCAAAAGTTATACCCATTTTATTGACTCAACTTTGCGACTCCCCCCTACCGGTAATTTTACAAAATACAGGAAAAATTACTGGAGCAAATTTACGTAAAATAAACCGAAAAATACGAATTTATGAATTTTGTAAAACTATTACTTTATATTTACTGGAAATTCCCAAGAAAAACTTCAAAATGAAAACTTGTTCAAACACCGCCATCTAGCGGTTATTAGAAAAATTCAAAAGAACGGTGATGACTTACATTATTCGATATTGAATTCCCTTTCAAACGATACCAAGTTTGTCAAAATCCATCAAAAGACTCAAAAGTTATACACATTTTATTGAATCAACTTTGCAGCTCGCCCCTACCGGTAATTTTACAAAACACAGGAAAAATTACTGGAGCAAATTTACGTAAAATAAACCGAAAAATACGAATTTATGAATTTTGTAAGACTATTACTTTATACTTTTTGGAAATTCCTAAGAAAAACTTCAAAATGAAAACTTGTTCAAACACCGCCATCTAGCGGTTATTAGAAAAATTTAAAAGAACGGTGATGACGTACATTATTCAATATTGAATTCCCGTTCAAACGATACCAAGTTTGTCAAAATCCATCAAAAGATTCAAAAGTTATACCCATTTTATCGAATCAACTTTGCAACTCGCCCCTACCGGTAATTTTACAAAATATAGAAAAAATTACTGGAGCAAATTTACGTAAAATAAACCGAAAAGTACGAATTTATGAATTTTGTAAAACTATTACTTTATATTTACTGGAAATTCCCAAGAAAAACTTCAAAATGAAAACTTGTTCAAACACCGCCATCTAGCGGCTATTAGAAAAATTCAAAAGAATGGTGATGACGTACATTATTCGATATTAAATTCCCTTTCAAACGATACCAAGTTTGTCAAAATCCATCAAAGGACTCAAAAGTTATACCCATTTTATTGAATCAACTTTGCAACTCATACCTACCGGTAATTTTACAAAATACAGGAAAAATTACTGGGGCAAATTTACGTAAAATGAACCGAAAAATACGAATTTATGAATTTTGTAAAACTATTACTTTATATTTACTGGAAATTCCCAAGAAAAACTTCAAAATGAAAACTTGTTCAAACACCGCCGTCTAGCGGTTATCAGAAAAATTTAAAAGAACGGTGATGACGTACATTATTCAATATTAAATTCCCTTTCAAACGATACCAAGTTTGTCAAAATCCATCAAGCGACTCAAAAGTTATACCTATTTTATTGAATCAACTTTGCAATTCGTCCCTACCGGTAAATTTACAAAATACAGAAAAAATTACTGGAGCAAATTTACGTAAAATAAACCGAAAAATACGAATTTATGAATTTTGAAAGACTATTACTTTATACTTTTTGGAAATTCCCAAGAAAAATTTCAAAATGAAAATTTGTTCAAACTCCACCATCTAGCGGTTATTAGAAAAATTTAAAAGAACAGTGATGACGTACATTATTCGATATTGAATTCCCTTTCAAACGATACCAAGTTTGTCAAAATCCATCAAAGGACTCAAAAGTTATACCCATTTTATTGACTCAACTTTGCGACTCCCCCCTACCGGTAATTTTACAAAATACAGGAAAAATTACTGGAGCAAATTTACGTAAAATAAACCGAAAAATACGAATTTATGAATTTTGAAAGACTATTACTTTATACTTTTTGGAAATTCCCAAGAAAAATTTCAAAATGAAAATTTGTTCAAACTCCACCATCTAGCGGTTATTAGAAAAATTTAAAAGAACAGTGATGACGTACATTATTCGATATTGAATTCCCTTTCAAACGATACCAAGTTTGTCAAAATCCATCAAAGGACTCAAAAGTTATACCCATTTTATTGACTCAACTTTGCGACTCCCCCCTACCGGTAATTTTACAAAATACAGGAAAAATTACTGGAGCAAATTTACGTAAAATAAACCGAAACATACGAATTTATGAATTTTGTAAGACTATTACTTTATACTTTTTGGAAATTCCCAAGAAAAATTTCAAAATGAAAATTTGTTCAAACTCCACCATCTAGCGGTTATTAGAAAAATTTAAAAGAACAGTGATGACGTACATTATTCGATATTGAATTCCCTTTCAAACGATACCAAGTTTGTCAAAATCCATCAAAGGACTCAAAAGTTATACCCATTTTATTGACTCAACTTTGCGACTCCCCCCTACCGGTAATTTTACAAAATACAGGAAAAATTACTGGAGCAAATTTACGTAAAATAAACCGAAACATACGAATTTATGAATTTTGTAAGACTATTACTTTATACTTTTTGGAAATTCCCAAGAAAAATTTCAAAATGAAAATTTGTTCAAACTCCACCATCTAGCGGTTATTAGAAAAATTTAAAAGAACAGTGATGACGTACATTATTCGATATTGAATTCCCTTTCAAACGATACCAAGTTTGTCAAAATCCATCAAAGGACTCAAAAGTTATACCCATTTTATTGACTCAACTTTGCGACTCCCCCCTACCGGTAATTTTACAAAATACAGGAAAAATTACTGGAGCAAATTTACGTAAAATAAACCGAAACATACGAATTTATGAATTTTGTAAGACTATTACTTTATACTTTTTGGAAATTCCCAAGAAAAATTTCAAAATGAAAATTTGTTCAAACTCCACCATCTAGCGGTTATTAGAAAAATTTAAAAGAACAGTGATGACGTACATTATTCGATATTGAATTCCCTTTCAAACGATACCAAGTTTGTCAAAATCCATCAAAGGACTCAAAAGTTATACCCATTTTATTGACTCAACTTTGCGACTCCCCCCTACCGGTAATTTTACAAAATACAGGAAAAATTACTGGAGCAAATTTACGTAAAATAAACCGAAACATACGAATTTATGAATTTTGTAAGACTATTACTTTATACTTTTTGGAAATTCCCAAGAAAAATTTCAAAATGAAAATTTGTTCAAACTCCACCATCTAGCGGTTATTAGAAAAATTTAAAAGAACAGTGATGACGTACATTATTCGATATTGAATTCCCTTTCAAACGATACCAAGTTTGTCAAAATCCATCAAAGGACTCAAAAGTTATACCCATTTTATTGACTCAACTTTGCGACTCCCCCCTACCGGTAATTTTACAAAATACAGGAAAAATTACTGGAGCAAATTTACGTAAAATAAACCGAAACATACGAATTTATGAATTTTGTAAGACTATTACTTTATACTTTTTGGAAATTCCCAAGAAAAATTTCAAAATGAAAATTTGTTCAAACTCCACCATCTAGCGGTTATTAGAAAAATTTAAAAGAACAGTGATGACGTACATTATTCGATATTGAATTCCCTTTCAAACGATACCAAGTTTGTCAAAATCCATCAAAAGATTCAAAAGTTATACCCATTTTATTGAATCAACTTTGCAATTCGTCCCTACCGGTAAATTTACAAAATACAGAAAAAATTACTGGAGCAAATTTACGTAAAATAAACCGAAAAATACGAATTTATGAATTTTGTAAGACTATTACTTTATACTTTTTGGAAATTCCCAAGAAAAATTTCAAAATGAAAATTTGTTCAAACTCCACCATCTAGCGGTTATTAGAAAAATTTAAAAGAACAGTGATGACGTACATTATTCGATATTGAATTCCCTTTCAAACGATACCAAGTTTGTCAAAATCCATCAAAGGACTCAAAAGTTATACCCATTTTATTGACTCAACTTTGCGACTCCCCCCTACCGGTAATTTTACAAAATACAGGAAAAATTACTGGAGCAAATTTACGTAAAATAAACCGAAACATACGAATTTATGAATTTTGTAAGACTATTACTTTATACTTTTTGGAAATTCCCAAGAAAAATTTCAAAATGAAAATTTGTTCAAACTCCACCATCTAGCGGTTATTAGAAAAATTTAAAAGAACAGTGATGACGTACATTATTCGATATTGAATTCCCTTTCAAACGATACCAAGTTTGTCAAAATCCATCAAAGGACTCAAAAGTTATACCCATTTTATTGACTCAACTTTGCGACTCCCCCCTACCGGTAATTTTACAAAATACAGGAAAAATTACTGGAGCAAATTTACGTAAAATAAACCGAAACATACGAATTTATGAATTTTGTAAGACTATTACTTTATACTTTTTGGAAATTCCCAAGAAAAATTTCAAAATGAAAATTTGTTCAAACTCCACCATCTAGCGGTTATTAGAAAAATTTAAAAGAACAGTGATGACGTACATTATTCGATATTGAATTCCCTTTCAAACGATACCAAGTTTGTCAAAATCCATCAAAGGACTCAAAAGTTATACCCATTTTATTGACTCAACTTTGCGACTCCCCCCTACCGGTAATTTTACAAAATACAGGAAAAATTACTGGAGCAAATTTACGTAAAATAAACCGAAACATACGAATTTATGAATTTTGTAAGACTATTACTTTATACTTTTTGGAAATTCCTAAGAAAAACTTCAAAATGAAAACTTGTTCAAACACCGCCAACTAGCGGTTATTAGAAAAATATAAAAAAACGGTGATGAAAAACATGATTCAATATTGAATTCCCTTTCGAACGATACCAAGTTTGTCAAAATCCATCAAAGGACTCAAAAGTTATACCCATTTTATTGACTCACCTTTGCAGCTCGCCCCTACCGGTAATTTTACAAAACACAGGAAATATTACTGGAGCAAATTTACGTAAAATAAACCGAAAAATACGAATTTATGAATTTTGTAAGACTATTAATTTATACTTTTTGGAAATTCCCAATAAAAATTTAAAAATGAAAACTTGTTCAAACACCGCCATCTAGCGGTTATTAGAAAAATATAAAAAAACGGTGATGAAAAACATGATTCAATATTGAATTCCCTTTCGAACGATACCAAGTTTGTCAAAATCCATCAAAGAACTCAAAAGTTATACCCATTTTATTGACTCACCTTTGCAGCTCGCCCCTACCGGTAATTTTACAAAACACAGGAAATATTACTGGAGCAAATTTACGTAAAATAAACCGAAAAATACGAATTTATGAATTTTGTAAGACTATTAATTTATACTTTTTGGAAATTCCCAATAAAAATTTAAAAATGAAAACTTGTTCAAACACCGCCATCTAGCGGTTATTAGAAAAATATAAAAAAACGGTGATGAAAAACATGATTCAATATTGAATTCCCTTTCGAACGATACCAAGTTTGTCAAAATCCATCAAAGGACTCAAAAGTTATACCCATTTTATTGACTCAACTTTGCGACTCCCCCCTACCGGTAATTTTACAAAATACAGGAAAAATTACTGGAGCAAATTTACGTAAAATAAACCGAAACATACGAATTTATGAATTTTGTAAGACTATTACTTTATACTTTTTGGAAATTCCTAAGAAAAACTTCAAAATGAAAACTTGTTCAAACACCGCCAACTAGCGGTTGTTAGAAAAATTTAAAATAACGGTGACGAAAAACATGATTCAATATTGAATTCCCTTTCGAACGATACCAAGTTTGTCAAAATCCATCAAACGACTCAAAAGTTATACCCATTTTATTGAATCACCTTTGCAGCTCGCCCCTACCGGTAATTTTACAAAACACAGGAAAAATTACTGGAGCAAATTTACGTGAAATAAACCGAAACATACGAATTTATGAATTTTGTAAGACTATTACTTTATACTTTTTGGAAATTCCTAAGAAAAACTTCAAAATGAAAACTTGTTCAAACACCGCCATCTAGCGGTTATTAGAAAAATTTAAAAGAATGGTGATGACGTACATTATTCGATATTAAATTCCCTTTCAAACGATACCAAGTTTGTCAAAATCCATCAAAGGACTCAAAAGTTTATATCCATTTTATTGACTCAACTTTGCGACTCCCCCCTACCGGTAATTTTACAAAATACAGGAAAAGTTACTGGAGCAAATTTACGTAAAATAAACCGAAACATACGAATTTATGAATTTTGTAAGACTATTACTTTATACTTTTTGGAAATTCCTAAGAAAAACTTCAAAATGAAAACTTGTTCAAACACCGCCATCTAGCGGTTATTGGAAAAATATAAAAACAGTGATGAAAAACATGATTCAATATTGAATTCCCTTTCAAACAATACCAAGTTTGTCAAAATCCATCAAACGACACAAAATTTATACCCATTTTATCGAATCAACTTTGCAACTCGCCCCTACCGGTAATTTTACAAAATACAGAAAAAATTACTGGAGCAAATTTACGTAAAAACAACTAACACGAAGAGATCGGATAAGAAAGGAACCAATACTCGTAGTATCAGATAACCAAAAGTTTAAGTGGTTCGGACATTTAACAAGAATGAACAACAGACCAGACAGGGATGTGTGGGAATCACAAGTTAATACGAAAAGGAAGAGAGGAAGACCTAAGAAAGCTCGGAACCAAGAAGTTGCAGAAATATTGGAAAGAAGACATATAAAATGGGAAGAAGCAAAAAATAAAAAGAAACGGACCAATTTCATCTACGAGCAAAAAATTTAGACATACCCCTACATATATGCAACACACAATACTTTTGCTTATGCAACACAATTAACAATAAAGCGTATATCGTGTTGCATAAATCTTCGCCTCGCTTTTATGCAACACAATTAACAATGAATCGTATATAGTGTTGTATACTGTATATATATGTGTACTTTTTTTTGTAAAAAATTCCATTTATGATGGGCTTACGATAAAATTTTTTAAAAGGGATTCATTTATTGGTGTTTTCACTTCTATCGACTGGACTCTACGTTTTTTTCTAGGTCTATATAATGTAAAATATGAAAGACAATTCTTGTAGCCCAACGCCATCTATTATTGAAGTAGTTAATATATCAACCAGAAACAATAATATTTGATAAATTTTTTGTATCCAAAGGGCCTCATGTGTTTTTTTGGATTGGTAATCGATAAATAACGCACAATAGCCATCAAAGCCGTTTTCAATTGATAATTTATTCTAGATTAATTTCCATATTTCTAAACACTCTTTCAAGCGCACAGATGTGTGTACCGCCAAAAATATGACCCGGCGCTAAATTGTCAAATTACAATTTACAGAAGAGAATTTAATGACTCCCCGCCATATATATATATATATGTATATGTATATATATATATATATATACATGGCGGTTAATGGAAGCGAATTGTTCATTTCGATGTACGTTTTGTCCGCTACATTTATAATTAAAGACATTTATTGGTTTATTATGGTAATTGTAACAATGGACGTACGCTTGTATCGGTAATTAAATATCTCCTCGAGGTACTGTTAACTGTTAGAATGACAACTTTGGCATAACAGCAATACAAGTAGAAACGCTGAAGCTTTTCCATCACGTGATCCAATCTACGATTTATGCAACACATATTTTCTACATTCTATCTTCTTCTATCAATATAAATCAAACATAAAACAACGTTCGATCGATTGTCTTTTACACATGACCAACTACAAGACATACGTAACAGTTTCTATAAATTTGCCGTAGTAATCGTAAAAAGAGACAACGATATAATTGACGTAACGTGAATAACTGATCGTACCAAAGCCATATTTTTGCTATCTAGCGTCTTTAAGCGGATTAACAGTGTAGCTTAAGCGTGACGTCATAACGGTGACGTCGCGCTTAACCTCGCAAAAATGGAAATATCTAACTTTGTTTATTTTTTTCTTTCTGAGATTCTGAATCTGCAGTAAGCAAAATAATAACCGCTTCAAAGTTTTCTGGCGCACTCTCGACCACGCCAAATTCCGCTTCAAGCGTTTTTAAGCGTGACGTCATTACTTATTCCCGAAAATGAATCGCTTTAATCCGCTTAAAGACGCTAGATCGCAAAAATATGGCTTAAAACTTGAATTTGACACTACCGCATTTGAGGTTAGTTTACTGACTTGTTTTCAGCGATTTTTTGGATTCAAAGTGTATCAATTGTTAAAATCAGTTCTTGTAAGAACTAATTTGACTTTTTATTCCATTTAACATTGGTAAGTACTAATTTATTACATTAACAACTTGTAAACTTTTGACATTTCATAACACCTAAAATGCCGTGAGACGGGAATATTACAATGCTTATTTTACTACTTATTGGCGGTAAACAGTATTTATAATTCTCTACAATTTGTAAATCTCTGCAGAATTTTCAAATTTGCATGAATCAAGTGTCTGATTGTACTTGTAACGGTAAATTAACCAACAGTTATTTTCAGAAAATGCCTGGAAAGTGGCTTAATTCACGAGCACAGGAGTTTGTTATGAACTTGATTGAATATTTTGAGATGGAAAAAAACAACCTATTTCATCTGTTCAGGAGGTATTATACTAAAGTTAACATCTATTTAAGGACATTTCTATTTAATATTATATTTCAGAGAGTGGCAACTGCATTGAAAATATCTGTGAAAACGGTATGTTCCCTTAAAAAAAGTAAGGAAAATATTCCAACTTTCCCAACGTCACTCAGTCAAACACCTCGATTAAAACTAAAAACAGAGGATTTACCCGAGGGAACCAAAATGGCATAACGGAATACCTTATATAATATGTATGAACAAAGTAAGTAAACAAACATGTGAAACAATAATACAAGAACATGGGAGTTCTTAAGCCTTACATTACAGTCAGCTTACACTTTAAATAAAAGAGAAGTGAAATCATAGTACCTTAATAATTAAGATTACACGTCATAGTGCATGTAGTATTATCCATACAGTGAGATTTTTCACCAGCAGCTTATAGTGTGGTATATGAAAATCTTAGAAAACTAGTAGGTAATTTAACGTAAGTTCGATTATAGAAGTTATGAGTAATGAAAGCTTTAGAATACAGAAAGTTGTGCATATTTTTAATTTGAATGTGTTTCTACATGTGCTGATTTCTAAGTTGAGTACTGTCCATAAATGTTTACCAATTTGAATAGATTGTGTTTCACAATTTAGTTTTCTAATTTAAATTTTTTGATGTCACATACGGAGTTGTTCTATACATTATTTGGTACAAATAATAAAAAAATCTGAATATCAAAAATTTGTGTTCAAGTTTAGTATGAAGTAAATATAAAAAAATCTTTTTTTTTGTTTGAGACAATGATAATTTAAATTTTCTTATTTTTTCAGGGAAACATGATACTGTTAAAACCATAAATGATGAACTAAAAAATAAGGAAATTCTTTCTGTTGGAAATACCTCTTTATTGGTATTATTGAAACATTTGGGATTTAAATATAAAAAGGAAGATAACAGAAGAGCATTAATAGAACGAACAAATATTGCTAGCCAAAGAGCATGCTTCCTTCGAAAATATAGAGAAAATAGTGATAGTGTTTTTTCAAGACAAATTATATTTTTAGATGAAACATGGATATATGCAAAAGGAACTAAATTAAGTACTTGGCAGGATAGTAATGTTAAAAGTGTACGTAAACCAGGAGGTTATGACGGTAAACGTTTTATTATTGTTCACGCTGGTTCATCCAAAGGATTTGTGGAAGATGCCAGCTTAGTGTTTTCCTCTAAAAAATCGTTGTCAGATTACCACGGTGAAATATTTACAAAGTGGGTTACGACACAGTTAATTCCGAATTTAGAAGAACCGTCGTTAGTGGTAATGGTCAATGCGCCTTATCATAGTATACTAGCAGAAAAGCAACCTTCCACTTCGTCAAAAAAAGATGAAATTATCACTTGGTTAAAAGCCAACAATGTTGACTTTAATGAAAACCTCTCAAGACCTGAACTATTACAAATTGCTAAAAAGAACCGGAAAGAAAATGTATATGTTGTTGATGAATTGTTCCAAAAACATGGTCTTGAAGTCTTACCATTGCGAATTTAATGCCATTGAGCTTATTTGGGCCCACTGCAAAACATATTATAATAAGTATATTGGCAGAGACGGATACGGCGAAGAAAGGGTCTTGAGTATGTGGAAAGAAGCATTGGAAAATTGTAGTGCAAATTTTTGGGATAATTGTGTTAGGCATACCGAAAAAATAATCGAAGACTGGTTTACTCGAGAACGAAATTTGGTGAACATACATATTGAACCAGTGATAATAAATACTGGTGAAGACAGCTCAGATTCCGAAATGGATGAACTATAAAGCAAGATTTGTCATATTTGATGTGTTTTTTCGTTTCTAGTACCATTTTATTTTTGATGTCTTTTGCGGATATTTCTGTTTTTTACTTTTAATATGAGGGTTTCCATTTGATGTGTTGCCCTGATGATGGTAATATATTTATCGAAACGTCCACCTTCAAGCTGTGTGGGAATCTTATTCTATTTACAATCTATAGCCCATCCAAAAAAAATTGTTCTAATATAATCAGTTTAGAAAGTGTTATTTTAAAAGTTTTAGAGGACATCCTGCCAGTAGACTAAACATTACGTCAGTTTCATGAATCATCATAAATTGTTTGTACTTATATAAAATACAAGATATCGTACAAAAAATCAGCTCTCTACTAATAAGCCAGCATGGTTAATATTAATTTTGGATTTTGTAACTTATTCGCCCAGTATATCGATAGTTTTAATAAATATGTCGATGTTAACCATATAAATAAAATAAATACAATTAAAAAAGTTAAATTTCTTGTTTAATTACCAATTCGTAAAAGGCCGACCTTTGGAATATTAGTCATAACGATTACTCCTATTGAGTTGACACAAGTTTTGATTTAATTCATATGAACAATATTGCTGACGTAACAGTCACGTGATGGAAAAGCTTCAGATCTACCTTTTACTGACGAACAAAGAAAATTGTTTTTCTGTGGAAATTTGGTACATTTTTAATGAAATTTATCGTTTTCTTCGTCTAGTTTCGGATTATTTTTACTTCAGATTTTCACGTCCAAGCTTATATCGTCTTATTGAATTTTCTCTAAGAGCGTTTGTCTTGGAAACGAACCGATTGGATTGTACGCCATGTTTATTATTATATGGCTTAGAAGGGATTTTATATTTACAAGAGAAATAATATCATTAGACGCAATTTTTTGGGTTTTAAATTGCAACGTCGAAAAATGGAGTAAATTAAGAGTTTTTGCATAAAAAAAACAAGTCCTGGATGTCCCAGAAGTTTTTTTGAATGAGATGTTTTTTTTCCGGAAGCGCTCTGTATATTTTGATTCTATGTATAATTTGTTAAAATTTAATTAACACATAAAAGACAAGCTCAGCTATTATATAAGATCAAAATCTATAGGGTGTTTCATTAAAATAACGTGCATACCCAAAAATTAATTTTTTATTAAATTTTGATAAATTATAAATTTTTGGAAAAAGGGAAAGTTCGGCTCTCTTATGGATTCAAAGTATACAATTCAAATAACTCATTTAACTAAAAAAATAAAAAAAACTCATTCATTTTTAAATTAAATTTAAACAAATTATGCATTTTCGGAAGGAAGAAGAGGTCGGCTTTCACATAGGATCAAAATATACAGGGTGCTTGTTCAAAAAATGGGCCAAACCCCTATTAAAAAAAAACTAAAAAAACAAAACCAAAAAACTCATTCATTTTTGAATAAAATTTAGAAAAATTATACATTTTCGGAAAAAACAATAGTTCACCTCTCACATGGGATCAAAATATACAGGGTGATTGTAAAAAAAATGGACCAAATTCGAATTTAAAAAAAAAACCAAAAAACTCATTCATTTTTGAATAAAATCTGGAAAAATTATACATTTTCTGAAATAACAATAGCTCGGCTATCACACGGGATCAAAATATACAGGGTGCTAGTTAAAAAAATGGACCAAATTCGAATTTCAAAAAACTAAAAAAAAAACCAAAAAACTCATTCATTTTTGACTAAAATGCAGCGGATTATACATTTTCGGAAAAAACAATAGTTCGGCTCTCACATGGGATCAAAATATACAGGGTGCTTGTTAAAAAAATGGACCAAATTCCAATTAAAAAAAAAAAATAAAAAAAACCAAAAAACTCATTCATTTTTGAATAAAATTCAGCAGATTATACATTTTCGGAAAGAAGAATGTTTCGGATCTCACATGGAATCAAAATATACAGGGTGCTTGTTAAAAAAATGGACCAAATTCGAATTTAAAAAAAAAATTTATAAAAACCAAAAAACTTATTCATTTTTGAATAAATTCGAACAAATTATACATTTTCGGAAAGAACAATAGTTCGGCTCTCACATGGGATCAAAATATACAGAGTGCTAGTTAAAAAAATGAACCAAATTAAAATTTAAAGAAAAAAACCAAAAAACTCATTTATTTTTGAATAAAATCTGGAAAATTTATACATTTTCGGAAATAACAATAGTTCGGCTCTCACACGGGATCAAAATATACAGGGTGCTTGTTAAAAAAAAGGACCAAATTCGAATTTTAAAAAAATAAAAAAAAAACCAAAAAACTTTCATTTTTGAATAAATTTAAACAAATGATACATTTTCGAAAAGAACAATAGTTCGGCTCTCACATGGGATCAAAATATACAGAGTGCTAGTTAAAAAAATGAACCAAATTCAAATTTAAAGAAAAAAACCAAAAAACTCATTCATTTTTGAATAAAATCTGGAAAAATTATACATTTTCGGAAACAACAATAGTTCGGCTCTCAGACGGGATCAAAATATACAGGGTGCTTGTTAAAAAAATGGACCAAATTCGAATTTGAAAAAAAACTAAAAAAAAACACAAAACTCATTCATTTTTGAATGAATTCAAACAAATTATACATTTTCGGAAAGAACAATAGTTCGGCTCTCACATAGGATCAAAATATACAGGGTGCTTGTTAAAAAAATGGACCAAATTCGAATTAAAAAAAACTAAAAAAACCAAAAAACTCATTCATTTTTGAATTAAATTCAGCAGATTATACATTTTCGGAAAGAAGAATATTTCGGATCCCACAGGGGATCAAAATATACAGGGTGCTTGTTGAAAAAATGGACCAAATTCGAATTTAAAAAAAACTAAAAAAAAAACAAATAACTCATTCATTTTTGAATAAAATTCAGCAGATTATACATTTTCGGAAAGAAGAATATTTCGGATCTCACATGGAATCAAAATATACAGAGTGCTTGTTAAAAAAATGGACCAAATTCGAATTTAAAAAAAAACCAAAAAACTCATTTATTTTTGAATAAAATTCAGCAGATTATACATTTTTTGAAAGAAGAATATTTCGGATCTCACATGGAATCAAAATATACAGGGTGCTTGTTAAAAAAATGGACCAAATTCCAATTTAAAAAAAACTAAAAAGAAACCAAAAAACTCATTCATTTTTGAATAAAATTCAGCAGATTATACATTTTCGGAAAGAAGAATATTTCGGATCTCACATGGGATCGAAATATACAGAGTGCTTGTTAAAAAAATGGACCAAATTCCAATTTAAAAAAAAACTAAAAAAAAACCAAAAAACTCATTCATTTTTGAATAAAATTCAACAGATTATACATTTTCGGAAAAAAAGAATATTTCGGATCTCACATGGGATCGAAATATACAGAGTGCTTGTTAAAAAAATGGACCAAATTCCAATTTAAAAAAAACTAAAAACCAAAAAACTCATTCATTTTTGAATAAAATTCAGCAGATTATTCATTTTCGGAAAGAAGAATATTTCGGATCTCACATGGAATCAAAATATACAGGGTGCTTGTTAAAAAAATGGACCAAATTCGAATTTAAAAAAAAAACTAAAAAAAAACAAAAAACTCATTCATTTTTGAATAAAATTCAGCAGATTATACATTTTCGGAAAGAATAATATTTCGGATCTCACATGGAATCAAAATATACAGGGTGCTTATTAAAAAAATGGACCAAATTCGAATTTAAAAATAACTAAAAAAAACCAAAAAACTCATTCATTTTTGAATAAAATTCAGCAGATTATACATTTTCGGAAAGAAGAATATTTCGGATCTCACATGGAATCAAAATATACAGAGTGCTTGTTAAAAAAATGGACCAAATTCGAATTTAAAATAAAAATAAAAAAAAACCAAAAAACTCATTCATTTTTGAATAAAATTCAGCAGATTATACATTTTCGGAAAGAAGAATATTTCGGATCTCACATGGAATCAAAATATACAGAGTGCTTGTTAAAAAAATGGACCAAATTCGAATTTAAAATAAAAATAAAAAAAAACCAAAAAACTCATTCATTTTTGAATAAAATTCAGCAGATTATACATTTTCGGAAAGAAGAATATTTCGGATCTCACATGGAATCAAAATATACAGGGTGCTTGTTAAAAAAATGGACCAAATTCGAATTAAAAAAAAAACAAAAAACTCATTCATTTTTGAATAAAATTCAGCAGATTATACATTTTCGGAAAGAATAATATTTCGGATCTCACATGGAATCAAAATATACAGGGTGCTTATTAAAAAAATGGACCAAATTCGAATTTAAAAATAACTAAAAAAAACCAAAAAACTCATTCATTTTTGAATAAAATTCAGCAGATTATACATTTTCGGAAAGACGAATATTTCGGATCTCACATGGAATCAAAATATACAGAGTGCTTGTTAAAAAAATGGACCAAATTCGAATTTAAAAAAAAAACAAAAAACTCATTCATTTTTGAATTAAATTCCAACATATTATATATTTTCGAAAAGAAGAAGAGTTCAGTACTAACATGAGATCGAGACGTACAGATTTATTCGTTAAAAAACAAAATTTTTCAAATATTTTCCTATCTCTAGATGCCCCGACAGACATTGAATTACACTTCTAAGTTAAACGAGGTCGGTATGATCTACAAGATTTAACCAACCATTCTGATTTCCAATTAGGAGGGATAATATCACCGGTTTATGTAAATTAGAATTTTGGTTTGCGGTTGGAGGTGAAGATGTCGCTTTTGTCACAACTTTAACATGTCCTCTACTGGAGTATATGTATTGATTGTGATTTCAGCATCGTCTTAAGTCTGGGATTAAGCTCACAGACCTCTCGTGTACTGATGAGGCGTAAATACGCCGAAACCGGTCTACAAGTCCCTTCTAATTGCAAACCAGAATGTTTGGTTAAATTTTGTAGATCATACCGACCCCGTTCAACTTAGAAGTGTAATTCAATGTCTGTCGGGGCATATAGCCTGAGAAGTAGTTGTTTCTTCTAAGTAAACAGTCACGTTTTTGTATTATATAAGCTGAAGCTTTCGCAAATTCCTACGATTTATTTCGCAAAATATAAAATTTAAAAAAAATAATAATAAGTAAAATCGATCATTTTTATATGAAAAAGCATATAAAAGCAAAAGACACGCATCGGGCAGGTGAAAAAGGCGTGAGACGTGAAAAGCGAGAAGCGTTATGAATCATACATAGATGCGATCGATAGGTAACTGTAAAAAGCGTCGGCATTCCGACCCCCGGAGAATCAGTTAATTTCCGGTATTATTAAACATACCAGATTCAAGGTTTGCAAGGGTCCACGACCATCCCCCACGTTTCTAATTATTATTCCTGAAAACTTGTATATCATCATCGCTTTTAGGGGTAGGCATTTCGTTGGTGTGAGATTCGGCGAACCACAACATCCCTTAATATTAATTATTTCAAAAATAATAATACATCGATAAAAAAATTCGCGATAAAGAATATATTTGTTATACCCAATTTAACAGGAAGAATGGCATCTAGAATAAATTGTCCCTTTTTCAAAATAAATGTATCGCTATTGATTTTCTTACAGCTATTTATTTTATATATTTTAAAATATGACGAAAGTCTTGGATTTTTCAGTGAACGATGGGAAATGGCTTTCAGTCAGTCAGATTTCTCCGTTCCTCATTTTGATGAGTTGTAGACATTTTCATTTCGAACAAAAGCAAAATTCCCGATGGTTTTCAAGATTTCGTTTACATTTTTGTTGATTTTCTACCTTTTTATTCGGTAGATGCTGCAATTTTTCGATAAGAAAATGTTCCACTAAATCGAGTGAAAATACGCTTAAAGTAGAAAAAGTTTCTTATAAAAAAAAAATAGCCACAAAAGTAAAAATACTGGAAAAAAATTGGTGGAAATTTAAAAAAACACCATTTAACAATACCAGCCCAACAAACGCAAATAGGCACATCCACCACGCCAGCAAACGAAATAAGCACGTCCGTTATTCAGCCAAACACTTAAATAGTCGTCTAATAATATTAAATTATTCGTTTTAGGTTCCTTTTAATTAGAGTTGACGTTCTTTAAATAAAACACAAATGTTTAATCTAAACTCTCCGACCAAAAACCCAAAGCAACAATCGCCAGCCTATACATTCTTTCAATCTAGCGCGTGTCTGCTTATTTTGCAATTGTTACTTATATCGAATAACAATATATAACCAAACTGCTCGGCCGATATATTTCATAATTATGTTACTAAAGTTAATAACCTATAATTTACCAATAAGCATAAATTATAACCTAAATAATTAACTACCCATAACAGACGCATCCGCCACACAGGCGAACGAAAATAAGTGCAGCATTCACGCCAGAAAACGAAATGGTTGCATCCACCTCACCAGCAAACGAAATAAGCGCATTCACCACACAGCTAAACAAGGAAATAGATGCATCCGCCACACAGCCAAACACGAAAATAGACGCATCCTTCACGCCACCAGACGAAACAATTGAATACTCCACGCTAGCAAACGAAATAGTCGCATCCACCACACCAGCAAACGAAATAGGCACATTCGCCACACTGCCAAACACGAGAATATACGCAATCGCCACAGGCGAACGAAAATGAGCCCATCCTCCACGCCAGCAGACGAAATAGTCGCATCCACCACGCTATCCAACGAAATAGTCGCATCCACCACACCAGCAAACGAAATAGGCACAACCGCCCCACAGCCAAACTCTGAAATAGACGCATCCGCTCCACAAGCGAACGAAAATGAGCGCATCATCCACGCCAGCAAACAAAATAGTAACATCCGCCACACAGCCAAACACGAAAATAGACGCGTCCGCCACACAGGCAAACACGAAAATAGACGCATCCTCCACGCCAGCAGACGAAAAATTCGCATCCACGCCAGCAAACAAAATAGGCACGACCGCCACACAGCCAAACACTGAAATAGATGCATCTGTCATACAGGCGAACGAAAATAAGCGCATCCTCCACGCCAGCAAACGAAATCATAACATCCGCCACACAGCCAAACACAAAAATAGACGCATCCGCCACACATGCGAACGAAAATAAGCGCCAAATATGGAAATAGACACATCCGCCACACTGGCGAACGAAAATAATCGCATTCGCCTCATAGGCGACCGAAAACAAGCGCCAAATATGGAAATAGTCACATCCGCCACACAGGCGAATGAAAATAAGCACATCCGACTCACAGGCAAACGAAAATAGGCGCCAAATATGGAAATAGACACATCCGTCACACAGGCGAACGAAAATAAGCGCATCCGCCTCACAGGCAAACGAAAATAAGTGCCAAATATGGAAATAGATACATCCGCCACACAGGCGAACGAAAATAAGCGCATCCGCCACACAGGCGAACGAAAATAAGCGCCAAATATGGAAATAGACACATCCGTCACACAGGCGAACGAAAATAAGCGCCAAATATGGAAATAGACACATCC
The DNA here is from genome assembly GCA_947563755.1 of Lochmaea crataegi. NCBI lineage: Eukaryota > Metazoa > Arthropoda > Insecta > Coleoptera > Chrysomelidae > Lochmaea > Lochmaea crataegi. The sequence goes on along the minus strand of OX387426.1, from coordinate 52,252,448 downwards.
GCCATACAGGCGAACGAAAATAAGCGCATCCGCCTCACAGGCAAACGAAAATAAGCGCCAAATATGGAAATAGACAGATCCGCCACACAGGCGAACGAAAATAAGCACCAAATATGGAAATAGACACATCCGTCACACAGGCGAATGAAAATAAGCGCATCCGCCTCACAGGCAAACGAAAATAAGCGCCATATATGGAAATAGACACATCCGCCATACAGGCGAACGAAAATTAGCGCATTCGCCTCATAGGCGACCGAAAACAAGCGCCAAATATGGAAATAGACACATCCGCCACACAGGCGAACGAAAATAAGCGCATTCGCCTCATAGGCGAACGGAAATAGGCGCCAAATATGGAAATAGACACATCCATCACACAGGCGAACGAAAATAAGCGCATCCGCCTCACAGGCAAACGAAAATAAGCGCCAAATATGGAAATAGACACATCCGCCACACTGGCGAACGAAAATAAGCACCAAATATGGAAATAGACACATCCGCCACACAGGCGAACGAAAATAAGCACCAAATATGGAAATAGACACATCCGCCACACAGGCGAACGAAAATAAGCGCCAAATATGGAAATAGACACATCCGCCATACAGGCGAACGAAAATAAGCGCATTCGCCTCATAGGCTAACGAAAATAGGCGCCAAATATGGAAATAGACACATCCGTCACACAGGCGAACGAAAATAAGCACCAAATATGGAAATAGACACATCCGCCACACTGGCGAACGAAAATAAGCACCAAATATGGAAATAGACACATCCGCCACACAGGCGAACGAAAATAAGCACCAAATATGGAAATAGACACATCCGCCACACAGGCGAACGAAAATAAGCGCCAAATATGGAAATAGACACATCCGCCACACTGGCGAACGAAAATAAGCGCATTCGCCTCATAGGCGACCGAAAACAAGCGCCAAATATGGAAATAGACACATCCGTCACACAGGCGAACGAAAATAAGCGCCAAATATGGAAATAGACACATCCGCCATACAGGCGAACGAAAATAAGCGCATTCGCCTCATAGGCTAACGAAAATAGGCGCCAAATATGGAAATAGACACATCCGTCACACAGGCGAACGAAAATAAGCGGATCCGCCTCACAGGCAAACGAAAATAAGTGCCAAATATGGAAATAGATACATCCGCCACACAGGCGAACGAAAATAAGCGCCAAATATGGAAATAGACACATCCGTCACACAGGCGAACGAAAATAAGCGCCAAATATGGAAATAGACACATCCGCCATACAGGCGAACGAAAATAAGCGCATTCGCCTCATAGGCTAACGAAAGTAGGCGCCAAATATGGAAATAGACACATCCGTCACACAGGCGAACGAAAATAAGCGCATCCGCCTCACAGGCAAACGAAAATAAGTGCCAAATATGGAAATAGATACATCCACCACACAGGCGAACGAAAATAAGCGCCAAATATGGAAATAGACACATCCGTCACATAGGCGAACGAAAATAAGCGCATCCGCCTCACAGGCAAACGAAAATAAGTGCCAAATATGGAAATAGATACATCCGCCACACAGGCGAACGAAAATAAGCGCCAAATATGGAAATAGACACATCCGTCACATAGGCGAACGAAAATAAGCGCATCCGCCTCACAGGCAAACGAAAATAAGTGCCAAATATGGAAATAGATACATCCGCCACACAGGCGAACGAAAATAAGCGCCAAATATGGAAATAGACACATCCGTCACACAGGCGAACGAAAATAAGCGCATCCGCCTCACAGGCAAACGAAAATAAGTGTCAAATATGGAAATAGATACATCCGCCACAAAGGCGAACAAAAATAAGCGCCAAATATGGAAATAGACACATCCGCCACACAGGCGAACGAAAATAAGCGCATTCGCCTCATAGGCTAACGAAAATAGGCGCCAAATATGGAAATAGACACATCCGTCACACAGGCGAACGAAAATAAGCGCATCCGCCTCACAGGCAAACGAAAATAAGTGCCAAATATGGAAATAGATACATCCGCCACACAGGCGAACGAAAATAAGCGCCAAATATGGAAATAGACACATCCGTCACACGGGCGAACAAAAATAAGCGCATCCGCCTCACAGGCAAACGAAAATAAGTGCCAAATATGGAAATAGATACATCCACCACACAGGCGAACGAAAATAAGCGCCAAATATGGAAATAGACACATCCGTCACACAGGCGAACGAAAATAAGCGCATCCGCCTCACAGGCAAACGAAAATAAGTGCCAAATATGGAAATAGATACATCCGCCACACAGGCGAACGAAAAATAGCGCCACATATGGAATTAGACACAACCGCCACACAGGCGAACAAAAATAAGCGCCAAATATGGAAATAGACACATCCGCCACACAGGCGAACGAAAATAAGCGCATTCGCCTCATAGGCGAACGGAAACAAGCGCCAAATATTGAAATAGACACATCCGCCACACAGTCGAATGAAAATAAGCGCATCCGCCTCACAGGCAGACGAAAATAAGCGCCAAATATGGAAATAGACAGATCCGCCACACAGGCGAACGAAAATAAGCACCAAATATGGAAATAGACACATCCGTCACACAGGCGAATGAAAATAAGCGCATCCGCCTCACAGGCAAACGAAAATAAGAGCCATATATGGAAATAGACACATCCGCCATACAGGCGAACGAAAATAAGCGCATTCGCCTCATAGGCGACCGAAAACAAGCGCCAAATATGGAAATAGACAAACAGGCGAATGGGAAGAAGCGCATCCGCCACACAGGCGAACGAAAATAAGCGCCAAATATGGAAATAGACAGATCCGCCACACAGGCGAACGAAAATAAGCACCAAATATGGAAATAGACACATCCGCCACACAGGCGAACGAAAATAAGCACCAAATATGGAAATAGACACATCCGCCACACAGGCGAACGAAAATAAGCGCCAAATATGGAAATAGACACATCAGCCACACAGGCGAACGAAAATAAGCGCCAAATATGGAAATAGACACATCCGCCACACAGGCGAACGAAAATAAGCGCCAAATATGGAAATAGACACATCCGTCACACGGGCGAACAAAAATAAGCGCATCCGCCTCACAGGCAAACGAAAATAAGTGCCAAATATGGAAATAGATACATCCACCACACAGGCGAACGAAAATAAGCGCCAAATATGGAAATAGACACATCCGCCATACAGGCGAACGAAAATAAGCACCAAATATGGAAATAGACACATCCGCCACACAGGCGAACGAAAATAAGCGCCAAATATGGAAATAGACACATCCGCCACACAGGCGAACGAAAATAAGCGCCAAATATGGAAATAGACACATCCGTCACACGGGCGAACAAAAATAAGCGCATCCGCCTCACAGGCAAACGAAAATAAGTGCCAAATATGGAAATAGATACATCCACCACACAGGCGAACGAAAATAAGCGCCAAATATGGAAATAGACACATCCGTCACACAGGCGAACGAAAATAAGCGCATCCGCCTCACAGGCAAACGAAAATAAGTGCCAAATATGGAAATAGATACATCCGCCACACAGGCGAACGAAAAATAGCGCCACATATGGAATTAGACACAACCGCCACACAGGCGAACAAAAATAAGCGCCAAATATGGAAATAGACACATCCGCCACACAGGCGAACGAAAATAAGCGCATTCGCCTCATAGGCGAACGGAAACAAGCGCCAAATATTGAAATAGACACATCCGCCACACAGTCGAATGAAAATAAGCGCATCCGCCTCACAGGCAGACGAAAATAAGCGCCAAATATGGAAATAGACAGATCCGCCACACAGGCGAACGAAAATAAGCACCAAATATGGAAATAGACACATCCGTCACACAGGCGAATGAAAATAAGCGCATCCGCCTCACAGGCAAACGAAAATAAGCGCCATATATGGAAATAGACACATCCGCCATACAGGCGAACGAAAATAAGCGCATTCGCCTCATAGGCGACCGAAAACAAGCGCCAAATATGGAAATAGACAAACAGGCGAATGGGAAGAAGCGCATCCGCCACACAGGCGAACGAAAATAAGCGCCAAATATGGAAATAGACAGATCCGCCACACAGGCGAACGAAAATAAGCACCAAATATGGAAATAGACACATCCGCCACACAGGCGAACGAAAATAAGCACCAAATATGGAAATAGACACATCCGCCACACAGGCGAACGAAAATAAGCGCCAAATATGGAAATAGACACATCAGCCACACAGGCGAACGAAAATAAGCGCCAAATATGGAAATAGACACATCCGCCACACAGGCGAACAAAAATAAGCGCATACACCAAGCCGAGAAGCAAAAATGGACGCACTCACCACAGCAGCAAACTAAAATGTAGGTGCTCGCCAAATCAGAACGGCGCGTCAAGTATTTGGCGCCTTTTACGTATTTTTTAACAACACAATTTATTCAACAATTTCAGTTAAGAACTAAATATATTCGTATTTTCAACCATCATATAGGATCATAAACAGAAAGGTTAATCGACTCGATTAGTATAGGACAAGACGAATTTCCATTGTCCAGGTACAATTTTCTTAATTTATGACTTTAATGTGTGGTCCGGAATAGGATAATGGGCAAAATGAAGGGGTTATCTGCTTGGAACAGTAACTGTGACCACATACGTGTAGATTGTAAATGACAGCTGTAGGTGTTGAGCATCATTCAAATGCAGAGCTCACACACACATTATATATATATATATATATATATATATATATATATATATATATATATATATAGCCGTTGTTTCATTAAAATCTTGCTTATTTCTAAATGATTCAATTTACGTATACGAAGTGGAAAAAGAATAAATTTGAACATTTTAACCCTTTTGCAACAAAGAAATATATAAAAGCTGTTTTTTATTTGATATTATTATATACCTATGTATATAAGAAGAAAAGCTCTCGAACTGAATCGAGGATTATTAATAATAAAATTCCAGTCTACGTCTTTACGAATACATCTTTGTTATTGTAGATATCGGGGGTGCTTTTTGAGCAGTGCTTGCTGACTCCTGGCACCAATCGATAAACAGAAATGTTTTTAGATTTCTCGATAAGAATAAGAAAAGAGCTGACGTGCAGTGGTGGTGGTGTTTGATGGAAAAAGTTTAAGTGCATCAGAGGATTTCAATATACATATATCGTCGGTGTCTTTTTCTAGGTTATAAATTTACTACTACACGTATATGAAGATGGCGAAAAAAACTATCAATTTCAAAAATTTTACAAGCCAAAAAAATAAGAATATTAGGCTACGATTTTGGCGGAACAAAGAACAACGAACAATGAACAACTAACAACGAACTGTTAGAAGAAGTTGCTCTTGGAGTACCAGAAAATGATGTACTGATGCTAATTGGTGACTTCAACGCAAAGATCGGAAAGGAAGAGCAGGAAAAAAAAACAAAATACCCTGGATGAAACCAGGTCTAACGGAAGGGGACCAAATAGACCATGTTTTGATATCCAAGAAAATACAAGATGTCAGATCATCTGGGGGAGCCAATGCAGATTCAGACCATATTGCAGTAATAGCCAAAGTGAAGATCAATCAAAACCAAGCAAGGAATGGTTTGATGAAGAATGCAATACTAATGTTAGGACGAAGAATCAAGCAAGACTGAATTGGATGAAAAAAAAGAAGATCCAAAAACATATAAAAAGTTAAAGAAGAAAGCAAATAAATGCTTGTAACGTATCGACCTGTTTCGATTTTATAGAATAAATCCTCTTAATTACCGCTCGTCGTCACATTAGCCACTTCCAATTATAGTTCTGTGATCTCAAATTCTCCTACTCCGAACGCTAAGACAATTGACGTCTGCCAACGGTGGCTTCCAATTTTTCAAGGCCACGAGGGACAGCCCTTTCCGCTATCGACCCTCTTCGAGGAAAGACCACCATTTTTTTATCGCTTTTATATCTTTCCTATCTAAAGAATTTTGCTGTGGTAAGCACAGCACAGCCCCAACCCCTAGGCTAGGATACAAGATATAAGACCTAGACCAGGACACATCTGCTAGGATACCGTTCAAATCAAGACTCTATCTACCTATCTTCTTCGAGATCTAGTCTCCATCTTCTCAAGACTTCGTAAAGGCAAGATCTACCTACCTTTTTCGGAAAAAAGTACAAATTCTCCTCACTTTTGTTCATTTCCTGTGGCAGAAGAGTAAAATATAAATTTGTTTCAAATCCTATTTTTTGTTTTTTTTTAAATCCTCAACTATAAAAGTTGAGGGAGATATCGCCCGGGTAGAGTTTTAAAATTTCCTTTTTTTAAGTAACTTTTTTATTATTACTTTTATTTAAATTATACAAGGCGTTTCTACCTTTTTCGCCTTAGTTTTTTAAAATTCATTATTATTTTTTATCGACGTGAAAAAGATAGTGGCGCCCTCAATTTTTACAACCTTCCTGTTATACTTGTGTGACATAAACTTGGGGTCGAATCACCCTTGAGAGGAGTCTCTAGCCGGAGCCCTTCAATCTGGAGCGATTGCCGTTACAAATTAGTGCCTCTTACCGTATAGACAAAAAGAAACAATGGATACAAATGCAAATGCAAGATCTAGAGAAAAATAGGTCAGTGGAAGACTATTTGGATACATGAAGGCTCAGCACAAAAGAAATGCAAAAATAGACAAACAAATTTGGTCTCAGTACTTGGAAGAGATGTTTAAAAATGAAGAAGATGAAACCGAGAGTCGTGAAGAAGACGTAGAAGAATTCAAGGAAATCAACTGAAGTAAAAAAAGCTCCAGGTCCTGATGGAATCAAATAATTGAAGATATTAAAATACTTAAAATTAGTAACTGGAATAAACTTTGCAAAGACAGGGAAAAATGGAGAGAAATCGTAGACAAGGCAAAAAACATACCAAGCTGTAAGACGAAAATTCATGATTGAGCAAAGCGGAGTGATTCACCGTAAGAGCTCCAAAAAGGAGCGCTAATCATTTCACAAGAAATGTATAGGCTATAATATACAGGGAGATTGATTAGTGCGTTAAAGTCCAGTATCTCCTATGTCCTTCTAGATATTAGAATAAAAATTGGATGGATTATAGTCACCATTAAGCGTTACATTTTAAACTTTGTTTCAATCTTACAAGATGTTTCATAACGTCGTGCCAGACCAAAATTATATTTTTTTAAATGGAACACCCTATATATTATTTTAAATTTGAAATCTATTCCATTTTTTTAATAATTGTGATCGTGTATGTTGCAATTGATTTTAAATTATTTAAATTTTCATAAAGTTGTATTTAAAAGATTATGTTACGAAAAAGCGTTCGTCACACAGCAGTGTTGTCAGATTTCTGAAAAGCCTTGTGAACTCGTGAAACGTGTAATGTTACGAAAAAGCGAATAAAATTTAAAAAAAAATGGTTAATAATTGCCAAATATGTTAAAATTTTTTAAATATGGTTAAAAATTGTCAAAAACTGTGAAAATATTGCAAAAATGGTTAATAATTGCCAAATATTTTCAAAAATTGTCAAAAATGGTCAATAATTGTCAAAAATTTTGAAAAATGGTTAAAATTTTTGAAAAATTGTCATAAATGGTCAATAATTGTCAAAGACGGTCAATAATTGTCAAAACCAATCAAATTTCGTCAAAAATTATCAATAATTGTTAAAATTTTGAAAAAATGGTCATTAATTGCCAAATATGTTAAATTTTTTGAAAAATGGTAAAAATTTTTAAATATGGTCAAAAATGGTAAAAATTTTTAAATATGGTCAAAAATTGTCAAAATTTTGTAAAAATGGTTAATAATTAACAAATATTTTCAAAAATGGTCAAAAATTGTCAAAATTTTGAAAAAATGGTTAATAATTGCCAAATATTTTCAAAAATAGTCAAAAATTGTCAAAATTTTGAAAAAATGGTCAATAATTGCCAAATATGTTAAAATTTTTGAAAAATGGTCAATAATTGTCAAAGACGGTCAATAATTGTCAAAAACAATCAAAATTCGTCAAAAACTCTCAAAAATGGTCAATAATTGTTAAAAATTTTTAAAAATTGTCAAAATTTTTTAAATATTGTCAAAAATTGTCAAGAATTTGGAAAAATCGTCAAAAACTGTCAAAATTTTGAAAAAATGGTTAATAATTGCCAGATATTTTCAAAAATTTGGAAAAATGGTCAATAATTGTCAAAAACTGTCAAAATTTTGAAAAAATGGTCAATAATTATAAAAAAACTGACAAAAATGGTCAATAATTGTTAAAAATTGTTAAAATTTTCGAAAAATTGTCAATAATTGTCAGAATCTGTCAAAAATTTTCAAAAACTGTCAAAAATTGTTAAATATTTTAAAAAATGGTCAAAAATTGTTAAATATTTTAAAAAATGGTCAATAATTATTAAAATTTTGAAAAATGATCAAAAATTGTTAAATATTTTGAAAAATTTACAATCATTGTCAAAATTTTTGAATGTTGTCAAAAATGGTCAATAGTTGTCAGAATCTGTCAAAAATGGTCAAAAATTGTTAAATATTTTAAAAAATGCTCAAAAATAGTCAAGAATTGTTAAAATTTTGAAAAATGATTAAAAATTGTTAAATATTTCGAAAAAATTACAATCATTGTCAAAATTTTTGAATGTTGTCAAAAATGGTCAATAATTGTTAGAAACTGTCAAAAATGGTCAATGTTTATTAAAATTTTGAAAAATGGTCAAAAATTGTTGAAATTTTGAAAAAATTGTCAATCATTTTAAAAAACTGTCAAAAATGGTTAAAAATTGTCCAAATTGGTCAATTATTGTCAGAACCTGTCAAAATTGCACAAAAATTGTCAAAAATGGTCAATAATTGTTAAAATTTGGAAAAATGGTCAAAATTTTTGGAAATTTGTCCAAATTGGTCAATTATTGCCAGAACCTGTCAAAAATGCTCAAAAATTGTCAAAAATGGTCAATAATTGTTAAAATTTGGAAAAATGGTCAAAATTTTTGAAAAATGATCAATAATTGTCAAAACTGTCAAAATTGGACCATAATTGTCAAAAATGGTCAAAATTGTTAAAATTTGGAAAAATTGTCAAAAATTTTGAAAAAATGGTTAATAATTGTTAAAAATTGTCATAAATTCACGAAAAATGGTCATTTTTTGTGCATAAGAAGCAAGCTTCTGTCGGCGGTCCGACGACAGCTCACCTTTTTTTATATGAAAATTATCAAAATTAATTTGTCCATCTCCATAATTGCATTTTCATTAAACGGTGTCTTGCCAGTGAGTTTTGAGCAATCAAGCATACGAAAAAAATTGCTTTCTACAATTTTTAAAATTCTTTCTATATTTTATTTTATTGTCATCCAATTCCGAATTATGTTGAAAATTTTAAATCTCTAACCCATCGAAAAATTAGTTTAAGATCATGTACAAAGTTTCACCCGGACAGACATAGAAGAAAGCGAGTTGTGAGTGGTGTGTGTGTGTGGGGAGTGAGTGATTGTGTGATTGAGTGAGTGAGTGATCGAGTAAGTGATTAAGTGAGTGAGTGAGTGATTGAGTAAGTGATTAAGTGAGTGACTGATTGAGTAAGTGATTAAGTGAGTGAGTGAGTGATGGAGTGAGTGAGTAAGTGAGTGAGTGAGTGATTGAGTGAGTGTGTCAATAAGTGAGTGAGTGAGTAAGTAAGTGAGTGGGTGAGTGATTGAGCGAGTGAGTGAGTGAATAAGTAAGTGTTTGAGTGAATGAGTGAGTAAGTGCGTGAATGAGTGAGTAAATGAGTGAGTGAATGATTGAGTAAGCGATTAAGTGAGTGAGTGATTGAGTAAGTGATTAAGTGAATGAGTGAGTGAGTGATTGTGTGAGTGAATGATTGAATAAGCGATTAAGTGAGTGAGTGATTGTGTGAGTGAATGATTGAATAAGCGATTAAGTGAGTGAGTGATTGAGGAAGTGATTAAGTGAATGAGTGAGTGAATGATTGTGTGATTGAGTGAGTGAGTGATCGAGTAAGTGATTAAGTGAGTGAGTGAGTAAGTGATTGAGTGTGTATGAATATGTGAGTGAGTGATTGAGTAAGTGATTAAGTGAGTGAGTGAGTGATTTAGTGAGTGAGTGAGTGAGTCAGTAAGTGAGTGATGGAGTGAGTGAGTGAGTGAGTGAGTAAGTGAGTAAGTGAGTGAGTAAGTGAGTAAGTGAGTAAGTGAGTAAGTGAGTAAGTGAGTAAGTAAGTGAGTGGGTGAGTGATTGAAAGAGTGAGTGAGTGAATAAGTAAGTGTTTGAGTGATTCAGTGAGTGAATGAGTGAGTGAATGATTGAGTAAGCGATTAAGTGAGTGAGTGATTGAGTGATTAAGTGAGTGAGTGAGTGTGTAAGTGAATGAGTGAGTGAATGATTGAGTGAGAGAGTGAGTGAGTGAGTGTGTATTGGGAGGAATGGCATCAGCTTTCGCTATTTGCCACATACCATGAAGAAAGCGAGTTAATAATGATAAAAACGTGGTAAAAAAGGAAGTTCAAATTTGATCCGCAATATCTCTGAAAATATAGAAATTAAAATTGAGAAACTATGTTGGTATGTAGGACAGAGTACAATTGACTATGATGAACGATTTGTGAGTTATAGGCAAAAATATGAAACAGTTTCATACTGGAAGAGTAAAAAGTAAGTTGTAAAGTTTATCAAAGGATTTTAATATGTCACTGATATTAAACGTATAAAAAGGTTACAGGCATTTAATTAAACTTCATCAGAGAACCAGGCGGAAATATAAGGGGTAAATTGTGTTTCTACGTAACCCCTAGTCCTACTTCAGATAAACAGAGGACTCTCATCCTTTACCACTACGTATTTGAAAACGCCCGTAGCAGTAGGCGAAATTTTATACTTTTCCTAAAACGATGAGATACGGCAACATCGCGTACAATTCATTAAAATGCATACGCCCAACGAAATAATAGAAAAACTCCAGTTGCGTGTACATTACACAACACTTTCTAGCGTGTATATGAACATTTTTGAAGGATAAACTACTATCCCTGAAAACGACACATTTTATTAAAGTTTTTAAACCCTTTTTTTGCGGTATCGCTAATAGTTTAAATTAATTCCTGTGAATATTTTCGACAAAATTAAGCTGGGGAAGCGATAAATACACCTGTGAAATTGTTCGTGGAATACGATTAACCTGGATTACCTTTTGGAAAACTGAGATTACTAATATTTCGGGAATATAAAGCAATAACAGATGTTTGGGATTTATAAAATTGATTTATCGTTTTTCCATGGAAATCAATAGACTTTTACATAAACCGTTGCCACATATTCGAAGCAAGAGAAACAACGGGAAAACATGGCTTAGGTAGATGTAAATCCAGATTTAAGAAGAAATTTTTAACTGGAAAATACGAACGATTTAATTAAATTGAAATTCTTATTGCGCCGTCTCTGTTATTTCCTGTACGAAGTTCCTTACTGTTATGGAACCAGCTGTGCTAATTGAGCGTATCCCTCTTTTACCTTATTATATTTCCCGAAGGATTTGGTTTCGACCAAAATGCATCATTTATCAAAACGACTTAATTGGAAAACTTAAAAGTATGACTTCAATTAATTCATTTATCTTGAATTTTCATTAAATGTTTGACTTGATGAGGTTGTTAATGGGTTTCGCATAGCCGACACGTAGATTTTTAATGAAGTGTCGGTGATATCAGCTGGAATATTGGGATAATTATGGAAAAATTTATTTGGATCAAAACGTGGAAAATTTATAATAAATAAAAGAAACACTGGAAATTTGTTAAATGGGTATTTTTAGAATGGAAAAAAGACAGTTTTTTAATAAACCCCGAATTTCACTCCAAAGAAGTGTGAAGTTCCGAAAAGAAGCAGGAATATGCAAATTTACTGATGTGTATTTATTGCCGGAAAAATCAAGATTCCGATATGAAAAAGAGTATGATATTCTACTAAATTGGATTAGGGAAAAAAGAGTAAAAAAAATTTAGCGAACAGTTACTTCAAGATCTTCCAGCCTCCCACATTATAAAATATTCAATGCTCCGTTCTACAATTTTATGTATATATATATATTGGGGTAACATTCACTGAGACCAAAAAGATCTTACTTCTACGTATAGTTCCCGAGGAGAGTCTCAGAGATTAGTAGCTCCTTTAGACCTATTTCCCGAAGGAATTCAAGGGTATCCGAAGGCTTTAGTTTAGGTATCCAGTAGCCTCCTAGGTGTTGTGCCCTAGGATTCTGCGTATTGCTATGTGGATGGAGGTTTTTTCTTCCATTAATTAATCCTTTTAAAAAAAACTTGTACGCCTATGGTAGAGGGAAATTTTTACAATTAAATTATTAACCCCTTATGAAAAAAGTACCTATATGTGTACTCATGGAGAGTGTGAAGATTATTTATGCAACACTATATACGGTTCATTGTGTGTGTTGTGTTGCATAAAAGCTAGGCGAATGACCAAATGTATTGTGTGTTGCATAAAAGCTAGGCGAATGACCAAAGGTATTGTGTGTTGCATAAAAGCTAGGCGAATGACCAAAGGTATTGTGTGTTGCATAAAAGCTAGGCGAATGATCAAAAGTATTGTGTGTTGCATAAAAGCTAGGCGAATGAGCAAAGGTATTGTGTGTTGCATAAAAGCTAGGCGAATGATCAAAAGTGTTGTGTGTTGCATAAAAGCTAGGCGAATGAGCAAATGTATTGTGTGTTGCATAAAAGCTAGGCGAATGGTCAAAGGTATTGTGTGTTGCATAAAAGCTAGGCGAATGACCAAAAGTATTGTGTGTTGCATAAATGCTAGGCGAATGACCAAAAGTATTGTGTGTTGCATAAAAGCTAGGCGAATGACTAAAAGTATTGTGTGTTGCATAAAAGCTAGGCGAATGACCAAAGGTATTGTGTGTTGCATAAAAGCTAGGCGAATGACCAAAGGTGTTGTGTGTTGCATAAAAGCTAGGCGAATGACCAAAGGTGTTGTGAGTTGCATAAAAGCTAGGCGAATGATCAAAAGTATTGTGTGTTGCATAAAAGCTAGGCGAATGACTAAAAGTATTGTGTGTTGCATAAAAGCTAGGCGAATGACCAAAGGTATTGTGTGTTGCATAAAAGCTAGGCGAATGACCAAAGGTATTGTGTGTTGCATAAAAGCTAGGCGAATGACCAAAGGTATTGTGTGTTGCATAAAAGCTAGGCGAATGACCAAAGGTATTGTGTGTTGCATAAAAGCTAGGCGAATGACCAAAGGTATTGAGTGTTGCATAGAGGCTAGGCGAATGATCAAAGGTATTATGTGTTGCATAAAAGCTAGGCGAATGACCAAAAGTATTGTGTGTTGCATAAAAGCTAGGCGAATGACCAAAGGTGTTGTGTGTTGCATAAAAGCTAGGCGAATGACCAAAGGTGTTGTGAGTTGCATAAAAGCTAGGCGAATGATCAAAAGTATTGTGTGTTGCATAAAAGCTAGGCGAATGAGCAAATGTATTGTGTGTTGCATAAAAGCTAGGCGAATGACCAAAGGTGTTGTGTGTTGCATAAAAGCTAGGCGAATGACCAAAGGTGTTGTGTGTTGCATAAAAGCTAGGCGAATGATCAAAAGTATTGTGTGTTGCATAAAAGCTAGGCGAATGACCAAAGGTGTTGTGTGTTGCATAAAAGCTAGGCGAATGACCAAAGGTGTTGTGAGTTGCATAAAAGCTAGGCGAATGATCAAAAGTATTGTGTGTTGCATAAAAGCTAGGCGAATGACTAAAAGTATTGTGTGTTGCATAAAAGCTAGGCGAATGACCAAAGGTATTGTGTGTTGCATAAAAGCTAGGCGAATGACCAAAGGTATTGTGTGTTGCATAAAAGCTAGGCGAATGACCAAAGGTATTGTGTGTTGCATAAAAGCTAGGCGAATGACCAAAGGTATTGTGTGTTGCATAAAAGCTAGGCGAATGACCAAAGGTATTGAGTGTTGCATAGAGGCTAGGCGAATGATCAAAGGTATTATGTGTTGCATAAAAGCTAGGCGAATGACCAAAAGTATTGTGTGTTGCATAAAAGCTAGGCGAATGACCAAAGGTGTTGTGTGTTGCATAAAAGCTAGGCGAATGACCAAAGGTGTTGTGAGTTGCATAAAAGCTAGGCGAATGATCAAAAGTATTGTGTGTTGCATAAAAGCTAGGCGAATGAGCAAATGTATTGTGTGTTGCATAAAAGCTAGGCGAATGACCAAAGGTGTTGTGTGTTGCATAAAAGCTAGGCGAATGACCAAAGGTGTTGTGTGTTGCATAAAAGCTAGGCGAATGATCAAAAGTATTGTGTGTTGCATAAAAGCTAGGCGAATGACCAAAGGTATTGTGTGTTGCATAAAGGCTAGGCGAATGACCAAAAGTATGGTGTTTTGCATAAAAGCTAGGCGAATGACCAAAGGTATTGTGTGTTGCATAAAAGCTAGGCGAATGATCAAAAGTATTGTGTGTTGCATAAAAGCTAGGCGAATGACTAAAAGTATTGTGTGTTGCATAAAAGCTAGGCGAATGACCAAATGTATTGTGTGTTGCATAAAAGCTAGGCGAATGACTAAAAGTATTGTGTGTTGCATAAAAGCTAGGCGAATGACCAAATGTATTGTGTGTTGCATAAAAGCTAGGCGAATGACCAAAGGTATTGTGTGTTGCATAAGAGCTAGGCGAATGACCAAAGGTGTTGTGTGTTGCATAAAAGCTAGGCGAATGACCAAAAGTATTGTGTGTTGCATAAAAGCTAGGCGAATGACCAAAAGTATTGTGTGCTGCATAAAAGCGTGACGATGACGGAAAATCCATATTTTTTCTTCACTAAAAAAGTGCTCATCGCGCCTAAAGCAGTTTTCACTTCAAACATTTTTTTTGAAAAGTTTTTTGATAAAATGCCGGTCCTGACAACAAGTTGACATGTATTTATGCTGTGAACTTGAGATAGTGGCATGTGACTCTCTCCGCGTAAATAGAATAAAAGAGTGAGTAAATATTGAATATTAAATTAACTAAAGAATAGTGAAAAAAATGTGCCCTGAAGAAAACAATAACAAAGGTATTCTAAATCAAATAAAATTATTTTAAATGCAAAAATCAAGACAAAATCGCTTGACAGTCATATCATTATTATAAATTTGAACTGTAAATACTGACCATAACAAAGATAAGAAATAATTAAAATTGTTAAACTGTTTGACAAATAAATAATTACCAGGGACGGACCCTGCACAGAAGCGCATCGAATGGAAAGGGAAGATGATAACAGAAAAATTTTAAAGGTGTGACTGGGAGAATAAGAATAACGGAAGAAGTAAGAAAATTACAACAGTATGGGAATAAAATAAAGTAGGATTATTTTCCAAAGTGGTGAAGTTATATGAGACAGGAACAGCAACATTGGAACATGGGTCGAGAGTAGGATACCTCCACAGGATTGGGAAAAGTGAGACTGGAGTGTGCGAGAGGTGTGAAGTGGAGAATGAGGAAGTGCTGAAGAAGTTGAAGAGGAAACTAGGGGAGGCGATGTACAAAAAAATTTCAGAGTTATATAACGGAAAGAGGTTTTTTTATGCTTCGAGTTTTCTAATACTAAATTCCGGATTCTGTTCTATTTCGTATTTTTGTATCTACCAAATTCAGTACTTTTAGGTACTACTGAACCGGCTTCTCTTAGGCACCACATCTCTCGAATTTAAACGTGGACGTACTCGAACCGCACTGCATTAATATCGACATGTCAAATTCAATACAAATATACCAGCATAGTTAACGAATTTGAAAATTTTCCCTTATTTGTATCCGTAGGACAGGTAGCGGTTGGCAAAACTCCCTTCGGTGCATACCGTTATAAACACAGTAATTTATAAACGTCCACAATCGGAAAGGGAATTGATATACAGCCCAGCTTTATGTTACCCCATAGAGTTAAACTCCTTCTCATTCCTTCATTCTTCACTGACCCTTCTCTCCAGAAACAAGCCTAAATGAATATAAGTTACCTGTCTTCATTGCTAACAACAAGGGAAACTATTTTCACACCACCATAACTTCAAATATATTTTAGGTAAAATGGAAATTATTGTATGGGCGAATTCGGAAATATTCAGAGAACTTGCGATAATGGATAGAGAAAATTATGCTCTATATTGTCGTCGAATATATCATTCTACCTTTCCAAATACACCGAGAACAAGTTGGATTTTGTCTTTTATGTTTTTCTCACTTTGATGATCTGTAAAATAAAGACTTTGTGATGTCTTTTGGCATAAAATAAAATAAGGTATCGAGAGTCAAGGTCATCACGTAAATAAACATATAACATTAAATAGTAAATATCAGCCTGAACTTGAACTACAATATATATGTTATTTTACGTAGAATTTTCCTAAAAAATTCCTCCCATCGAAGCCTTGTCTGTGTCGATCCCGCAGATGGAGAAAAGTATTTCTTAATTGAAATCTGGTGAAATATTTTTCGACTCTTGTTTTGTTTATGTTTGTTATGTAGATGTAATAATTCATTTTATAAGTTTAAATGGCGGTGCGGGTTAATTCCCGAAATCTTTGAAGCGAGTTGAAGGGTTGAAAGCCCCGCTCGAAGCGTGCAGTGTCCTTTGAAAATATTCAGCATACCTCTCTATTCTTGTAATTACAGTGGAAATACTTGAAATTCCGCTGTGCGAGATTGCTCACTACTACACAAAAATTAATGCATGAAAAGGACCGAGAAATGAATGTGGATGTTCACTTTGTATTACTTTCGAGGTTAGGATCTGAAAAATGTAAATTTTCGTTCCTTTCTTCTCTTTTAGACATGTTTAAATATTTATGGGAAATAATACAAAAGCCGCCGGGGTTAAGTTAATTTTCTATCTCTTAACTATCAAAGAGTTGTTTTTTTTTTAAATAAAAAAATTGCCACAAATTGATTTTAGAATTTCATTTTCAGATTCGAAGCTATATAGACACACCCAATCATCGACGGAAGCATTTCAATGTCAATGAATGGTAAGTAGAAGTGTCAATTTCGATATTTTCAAGATTAAAATCGAAATTTGTATTTTTCCATTCAAAAATTTTGCGAACATCCAGAATTTACATCAATACATCCCACTTTTACTCATCTTTACGAGGAACATAAAAAACTACAAACTGTATAAACGTAGGACAAAAATGAAAGTAAATGGAAAGGATACCGTAGAAACACCTTCAATTACCTGCCGCCAGGGGATTTGAATCATCGTATATGACAAATGAGCAGTTTGGGGTTTGTCAATATCGAATATCGCGAAGACCAATATTGCCATTTGCATAGAGGTTATAATGACATATCACGAGTTGACAGTTGTTTTCTATTGAATGCTATTTCCATCCATCTTTCTGAAGGTTGTCCCTGATCAATGAACATTGAAAAAAGCTTTACAATCGTTGAACTGTGCTTCGTGAATTTTACAATTTGGAAAGAATCGAATGGAAGTTCAACCGTCCAACTGCTTCATGGTGGGGCGGCTGATGGGAAACACTTATTCTTATCATAAAACGAACCCTGGGAAGAACTTCAAACCATCATATGTGACTGAGAAGCTTTGGTCAATTCTAGACCACTGACATGTCTCCGAAGATATCTCAGATTTGGTTCCATTAACACCAAAGATGTTCCTTCAAGATATTCAACAGACTGGGGATAACATTCAAACTTCAGATTTCTGCCAGGAATACAGATGGAAACTTCCTCAACGATGCGTGTACATTGCACCTGAACTCCAGCTCCTGTTCCTAAGTCAGTTTTAGTTCCGTCTATGTACCACACCAACGTTCCTTCCTGTGATTCTGGAATGATTATTGGTGTTGGTTCCTTCGTGCCAATTCCCATTGCATTCCAGCCTGTATGCAGCCATTTTCACTTCCGCCTTGACATGCAGAGAAAGAGGCGAAAGATTAAGAATGGCTTCCTTTGCCGCACAGACAGGAAAGCCTCTGAAGTTTTGATAGCTCCAGTTCAGCTTTCCTCTGATCCGTTTTTGGCCACCAAACTGAGGCTCCATATGTAACTATGGGTCTCACCACAGATGTGTACAACCAGTGAACGATCCGAGGATTTAGTCCACATGTGATTCCTATCGCTCGTTTGGCCATTTTCCCTTTATTGGTTTTGTCATGTAGGTGTGAATTCCAGGTTAGTTTTGCATCCACATATTTGACTTCCTGGATAAGACTCAGATGTACGTTGAAGAGGCTTGGCAGTTTTAGTCTCTCAAGCTTCATTTTACTAGTGAAGGAAATGAGCGTAGTTTTTGCAGGGTTCACCCTTAGGCATTCCTTCCTGCACCATTTCCAGAGCTTGTTGCATCAGATCCGATATAACATTAAAATATTTCAAGATTATCTGCATACCCCTGGATGTATATCCCCTTTCCTGTTCAATTCCTCCAGGAGTTCGTATATGACAAGGTCTCTCAGCAATGGTGATAAGACTCCTCTTCATTGGTATTGTTAGGTTTACTACATTTTGGAAAAACAAAAAATGTCTCAGGTCTTAGTGAATGTTCACCAGAAAAAGCCTAGTTGTAAGAGCGGTACTTCCTAGTTAGAATCGCTTTAAAGGCATGGGAAATATGACCAGGGGCGACACCAGGACAATTGAATACTGATATATAATTCCACCTGTAATAAATGACAGCTAAGGGTGTTTTAAAGCAAGTGTCAATAGGAATAGGAATAAGAAAAGTTAAATGGATCTAAACTACACTAAAAGTGATAATAAGTCTTCGATTATGAATCAAGGTTGAAAGGGGATTGGATAGAAGCGTTATAAAGGACGTTAGATACATTCTATAATCGTTTTTAGGTGTACGTGATGTTTTTTTTTTGAATCGCAAACAGTACATAAAACGCAGTATCAATATCGTCGTCCTTCATTGGTATTTAACGGAAGTAACATAAAATAGAATAGTTCTTTTTTTCGGAAAGAATAGTGAAAATATACTCATCGCCGTCCCCAGTCAAGAGTCAATAAAGGGCAGTTTACACGACTCAATATAAAAACCCACTAGAGTACGAAGACGTAATGAATAATATCGATCGTCTGGAAGTTTTACTGTCTCCAACGGTCCTTCCGGTCCGTCGATTACGTTTCCAATGGTGGGATAGTGGAAAACTTTTACGAATTATTACGTTTTTTTTTCTTCTTTTTCTTCTAATTCTACCCTAACCGTATATACATATTTTAAAGGAAGTCACTTTTACTGCACTATAATTTTTGTAGTTTTAAAAATACTTGTTTTTCGGGAGTTGCCAAGTACTTACTTTTCCTTCTAGACGTAACTTTTTGTTTGTTCGTCGACTATCTCTAATAAATCATCAATTATAGTTAAAATTTCGTTAGTCTAGGAAAGTTTTCCCAAAAAAAAAAAAAATTATTTTTCCCAATCTTAACATCTTCACGCGACGTTATTAATTGTATGTTATTCGGTATATTATTCAGAATAATAAATTATTTTTGATTCGACTCGATAAGCTCGCACCACGCACTTGCCGAGTCATGCATAGGTCGACACTCCTCGACGGGGTTACTTACAATAATATCACTTGTTACCCCCATTTTACTAAAGTTTTCACCTTTTAAAGGGAAATTTTCATTAGTCACTTGCTCTTTGTCTTTTCTCCAGTGAAAAACAGAAACAAAGAAGTTTTTATTTCTTAGGATGTTATGATTTGAAGTCACTGGCGGTAGAAAATTGAAGCTCTCTCTACGGTATCTACCAACATGCTTATCAATCAGGATAATGGTGTCGAAGCATTTCTTGATATAGAAGGAGCGTTCGACCACACCTCCTTTGACTCCATGATAGACGACACGCTTTTCAATGGGATAGCATCGACAACCTTATTTGGAGATTCCGTGGAGGTATCGATAATGAAGGGATGCCAATAGGGAGGAGTCCTATCACCTTTGCTGTGGGATCTTGTCATAGACGAACTCCTAGAGGAATTGAACAGGAAGGGGTATCTGACAATACTTGTACTGGAGAAAAAACCTAACGTTATATCGGAGCTGATGCAACAAGCTCTGGAAATGGTGGAGATTTAGTGTAGGAAAGAATGCCTAAGGGTGAAGTCTGCAAAAACTGTGCTCATTCCCTTCACTAGAAAAGGGAAACTTGAGAGACTAAAACTACCAAGCCTCTTTAACGTGCAGCTGTGTCTTAGCCAGGAGGTCAAATCTGAGCATAATTCTGGATGCAAAACTAACCTGGAATTCACACTTACATGACAAAACCAATAAGGAGAAATGGTATACAATTGGCATATATAGGGAGGAACCTATCTGTCGGTTGTGCATGGAAGAGGTGGAAATTATCTTCGAATGTGAAGCACTGTCTCATTGGAGATATAGACCCCTAGGACTAGAGTATCCAAGGGAGAATTTCTCCAAGAAGAAGATACTATTGAGCCGCATAAACGGAATAACCCAGAGCACAAAAAGTCTAAAGGCTGAGGTGCCGAGGTTTCTAAGCCTCGGTGGTATACCGTACATTAGAGTGCTAGATTTCCCCACAATAGCGCTGTAGTCTATTATTTCACCAACAAAATTACTTTTTGAATTAATTTTTTTTTTCATTTCAGGAAACACACTTTCTTCGGGATTTCTCTTTTGAGGATAATTCCTCGATGAGATGCCGATTATGCAGACATTTTATAGAATTTTAATAAAGTTTATACTAATTTACGTGGAAACAACATACGCAGTGGATCCTTGTAAGTAAAAAAGCCAAATTTATCCTTATTAGAGAAATAGCCTTCTTAATACTCCGATCTGATATTATTTGGCTAAAATATTACATCTGGTATAATATATTTTGTGGTGTTGGTCGAGATATTTAAAAATGTCATTAACACAATCGATTTATATTCCTCGTCGTACCATTAGCGAGTTGTTCACGATGAATTTCGATCTTATGAAATGTTCTATTCATTAAGGCACAATGGGAGGAGGAAAGAAAAATTCATTTGCGGGTAATTACGGGGTTATTATTTCGAAAAATTAATGATCGTTTCACTTAAATACGTAATTTATAATGATTATGATAAGAAAAATTACCTAGTTTTATTAATTCTTTTTTTTTAACGTAGAAGTTTATATATAATACCAGACCGTTATTTTCGGTATAAATACAAAAATATAATACCGGTAATTTTTTTGAAACTAGAGGACCCGACAGACGTTGTCATGTGCTTACCTCTTTTTGATAGAAGGAATATATTGTTACGCGAGCTACTGCATTAATATGCTCACTTAGTGCCCCCAGTGAAATCCCCATATGAGAAGACTATGGCTCCTCCGCCCAATTTTCTAGAAACATCGAGAATACCCACCGCATCCGCCAGAACGTCGAGCGAATTCTAGAAATACGACGCGCGAGTATAAATAGGCCACGAGCATCGCTGCAGGCAATTCAGTCAATCAGTCAGTGTTGATACCGAAGGAAAGTAATCGCGCTTCGATAAAGTGTTTATTAAGTGACTCTCATATAAATTATAATTAGTGTGTTTAGTGTATTAGATAAATTATTAAATAAGGACTGAATTACATATAAATCTGTAAATATAAATTAATTGTAAATATAAATTAGAATAAACGTTACAATATTTCCTGAAAATTCGACTTTCCTGATTTTTTTTCTACCATTTTTACGGGCAAACATATTTTTTTGTGAGAATTTGACGCGTTTTTTTGAAATTATCGTACCAAAAAAACTCCTTTGCAAAAATTCAACAAAATCGGACCAACCGTTTAGGAGAAGTTCAGTATTAACACGAATGCAGCGCCACCTAGGGGAGTCCACTTTAAAAAAACATCGATGTTTTTTTCGATTCGATTCATTGAAACTGTACATCGATGACTTTCGATGTATCGGAAGAAAACATCGATGTTTTATAGATATCGAGTACTTTTTATTACAAAGTTGTAGTCATGTGAAAAGTGATACATCATCATAGGTCATCTTTTCCTAGTCAAAATTTTTGTAACGACGGTTATGAAAAGAGCTAACTCCATTATTTTATTAAAATTTTTTAACCAGATGCAATTCAATGTTTTTAAACATATAAGGCAAAAAAGCTCGCAATCGCAATATAATCGCATAGAAATCGCAATAATGTTTTTTTCCGAAAAAACGTCAAAATTCGAAAAATTCTCAATATTTTCATTTGAATTTTTTTTTCTTGGTTTGTGACTATAAAAGCTACATTCTATCAAATTTTCATCAAAATCGAACAGTTTTTGACGAAACTAAAAATAAAAAACGAAAAATGTAGTTTTTTGCGTTTTACGAACTAATTTTGAGGTTATGTAAAAAAGTCACCGATGAAAAAGTTGTAGATTTTTCCAAGATCTACAAATTTTATATTCAACTTTTTTTTCTAGGATCTCAACTTTGGTCGGAAATCGTATTAATACCTTTTTCCGTCCCCCCCAAAAGTGTTTTTTACCGAAAAAACGTCAAAATTCCAAAAATTTTCAATATTTCAATTTGAAAATTTTTTTCATAGTTTGTGACTAAAAAAGCTGTATTCTACCAAATTTTTATCAAAATCGAACAGTTTTTTACGAAACTAAAAATAAAAATCGAAAAATGCAGTTTTTTGCGTTTTCAAACTAATTTTGAGGTTATGTGAAAAAGTCACCAATGAAAAAGTTGTAGATTTTTCCAAGATTTATAACTTTTATATTCAACTTTTTTTTTCTAGGACCTCAACTTTGGTCGGAAATTGCAATAATGGTTTTTTCCGCCCCCCCAAAAGTATTTTTACCTAAAAATCATCATAATTCTAAAAATTTCCAATATTTTTATTTGAAATTTTTTTTCTTGGTTTGTAACTATAAAAGCTACATTCTACCAAATTTTCATTAAAATCGAACAGTTTTTTACGAAACTAAAAATGAAAATCGAAAAATGCAGTTTTTTGCGTTTTTCGAACTAATTTTGAGATTATGTGAAAAAGTCACCAATGAAAAAGTTGTAGATTTTTCCAAGATCTACAACTTTTATATTCAACTTTTTTTTCTGGGACCTCAACCTTGGTAGGAAATCGTGATAATGCTTTTTTCCGCCCCCCCCAAAAGTGTTTTTTACCGAAAAAACGTCATAATTTTCAATATTTTAATTTGAAAATTTTTTTCATAGTTTGTGACTATAAAAGCTACCTTCTACCAAATTTTCATCAGAATCGATCAATGTTTTACGAAACTAAAAATGAAAAACGAAAAATGTAGTTTTTTGCTTTTTTCGAGCTAATTTGAGGTTATATGAAAAAGTCACTGGCGAAAAAGTTGTAGATTTTTCCAAGATCTACAACATTTATATTCAGCTTTTTTTTCTAGGACCTCAACTTTGGTAGGAAATCGTAATAATGCCCTTTCCCCCCCCCCCCCCCCCAAAGCGTTTTTTACCGAAAAAACTTCATAATTTTCAATATTTTAATTTGAAAAATGTTTTCATAGTTTGTGACTATGAAAGCTACCTTCTACTAAATTTTCATCAAAATCGAACAATGTTTTACGAAATAAAAAATAAAAAACGAAAAATGTAGTTTTTTGCGTTTTTCGAGGTTATATGAAAAAGTCACTGGCGAAAAAGTTGTAGATTTTTCCAAGATCTACAACATTTATATTCAACTTTTTTTTCTACGACCTCAATTTTGGCCGAAAATCGCAATAATGCCTTTTTCCACCCCCCAACAAAAGGGTTTTTTACCGAAAAAACATCATAATTCCAAAAAATTTCAATATTTTAATTTGAAAATTTTTTTCATAGTTTGTGACTATAAAAGCTACCTTCTACCAAATTTTCATCAGAATCGATCAATGTTTTACGAAACTAAAAATGAAAAACGAAAAATGTAGTTTTTTGCTTTTTTCGAGCTAATTTGAGGTTATATGAAAAAGTCACTGGCGAAAAAGTTGTAGATTTTTCCAAGATCTACAACATTTATATTCAGCTTTTTTTTCTAGGACCTCAACTTTGGTAGGAAATCGTAATAATGCCCTTTCCCCCCCCCCCCCCCAAAGCGTTTTTTACCGAAAAAACTTCATAATTTTCAATATTTTAATTTGAAAAATGTTTTCATAGTTTGTGACTATAAAAGCTACCTTCTACCAAATTTTCATCAGAATCGAACAATGTTTTACGAAATAAAAAATAAAAAACGAAAAATGTAGTTTTTTGCGTTTTTCGAGGTTATATGAAAAAGTCATTGGCGAAAAAGTTGTAGATTTTTCCAAGATCTACAACATTTATATTCAACTTTTTTTTCTACGACCTCAATTTTGGCCGAAAATCGCAATAATGCCTTTTTCCACCCCCCAACAAAAGGGTTTTTTACCGAAAAAACATCATAATTCCAAAAAATTTCAGTATTTTAATTTGAAAATTTTTTTCATAGTTTGTGACTATAAAAGCTACCTTCTACCAAATTTTCATCAGAATCGAACAATTTTTTACGAAACTAAAAATAAAATTCGAAAAAGCAGTTTTTTGCGTTTTTCTACCAAATTTTGAGGTTATGTGAAAAAGTCACTGATGAAAAAGTTGTAGATTTTTCCAAGATATATAACTTTTATATTCAACTTTTTTTTCTAGGACCCCAACTTTGGTCGGAAATCGCAATAATGCTTTTTTCCGCCCCTCCAAAAGTATTTTTACCTAAAAATCATCATAATTCTAAAAATTTCCAATATTTTTATTTGAAATTTTTTTTCTTGGTTTGTGACTATAAAAGCTACATTCTACCAAATTTTCATCAAAATCGAACAGTTTTTGACGAAACTAAAAATAAAACACGAAAAATGCAGTTTTTTGCGTTTTTCGAATTAATTTTGAGATTATGTGAAAAAGTCACCAATGAAAAAGTTGTAGATTTTTCCAAGATCTACAACTTTTATATTAAATCTTTTTTTCTAGGACCTCAACTTTGGCCGAAAATCGCAATAATGCTTTTTTCCGCCCCTCCAAAAGTATTTTTACCTAAAAATCATCATAATTCTAAAAATTTCCAATATTTTTATTTGAAATTTTTTTTCTTGGTTTGTGACTATAAAAGCTACATTCTACCAAATTTTCATCAAAATCGAACAGTTTTTGACGAAACTAAAAATAAAACACGAAAAATGCAGTTTTTTGCGTTTTTCGAGCTAATTTTGAGGTTATGTGAAAAAGTCACCGATGAAAAAGTTGTAGATTTTTCCAAGATGCACAACTTTTATATTCAACTTTTTTTCTGGGACCTCAATTTTGGCCGAAAATCGCAATAATGCCTTTTTCCACCCCCCAACAAAAGGGTTTTTTACCAAAAAAAAATCATAATTCCAAAAAAATTCAATATTTTAATTTGAAAATTTTTTTCATAGTTTGTGACTATAAAAGCTACCTTCTACCAAATTTTCATCAGAATCGAACAATTTTTTACGAAACTAAAAATAAAATTCGAAAAAGCAGTTTTTTGCGTTTTTCTACCAAATTTTGAGGTTATGTGAAAAAATCACTGATGAAAAAGTTGTAGATTTTTCCAAGATATATAACTTTTATATTCAACTTTTTTTTCTAGGACCCCAACTTTGGTCGGAAATCGCAATAATGCTTTTTTCCGCCCCCTCAAAAGTATTTTTACCTAAAAATCATCATAATTCTAAAAATTTCCAATATTTTTATTTGAAATTTTTTTTCTTCGTTTGTGACTATAAAAGCTACATTCTACCAAATTTTCATCAAAATCGAACAGTTTTTGCCGAAACTAGAAATAAAAAACGAAAAATGTAGTTTTTTGCGTTTTTCGAGCTAATTTTGAGGTTATATGAAAAAGTCACCGATGAAAAAGTTGTAGATTTTTCCAAGATCTACAACTTTTATATTCAACTTTTTTTTCTAGGACCTCAACTTTGGTCGGAAACCGCAATAATGCTTGAAACCTTAGTGGACTGGACAAATATCATCGATTCGATATTTTATGAAAAAAAAATCGATACATCGAGTAAATCGATAGCTTTTCAAAACATCGGATCGATTCGATGTATCGCATTGTAAACATCGATGT
The DNA here is from genome assembly GCA_947563755.1 of Lochmaea crataegi. NCBI lineage: Eukaryota > Metazoa > Arthropoda > Insecta > Coleoptera > Chrysomelidae > Lochmaea > Lochmaea crataegi. Next base: position 52,226,258 of record OX387426.1, on the reverse strand, counting down.
TTTCGATGCATCGATGTATATCGAATATCCCTAATAACAGTTTTATTGAGTCAGCATTCCCACTCACCCCTACCAGTTATTTTACAAGAAAGAGGAAAAAGTACTGGAACAAACTCACGTAAAATAATCTAATGATTACGAATATTTAAATTTTATTATAGAAAAATGATGTTTTTGTGAACTACGCCCTCTAGCAGTGGAGTAAGAAACTTGAAAAAATAATTTCCAGCACTTTCTCGTATGCGAGTTTGTAATACATATTTTTTTCTCTAAGCTGTACGATAAATCGTTTCTGAGATACAGCGTGTTAGCTCTCTTAATCAGACACCCGGTACAACTAGAGTAGATGCCAACTAACAGCGATTTTTTCTTATAAATTGAAATTTTTGATCGATTAAGCAGCTTTTCGCAACAAGTTTTTAATATCGTCGAGATATTTTCCGGGATAGAAAAACGGACACTTTGAAAAATTATTTTTCATCCCTTAATAATTAATCTCCGAGTTCTCTCTCTCTGTGTTGACGTCGTGTAATGTAACATTGGCAATAAATAGCAGCCTCGGCATATTATTAATATTCTCCAAGTTGAAGGATTTAACCCTAAAATTTCTTTGAAGGCACTTGAAAGCAGAAGGCCCGCCATTATTATTCCTACACAGTTTCAGTAGAAACTCTCTCTCTTCTCTGTGTGTTAATATTTGAATATACTGAATTAAATTTAAAAGAGGAAATCATTTTTTTTTTCATTAATAGTAAAGTTGTATCGATCCTATAGCTGGGAGAGACTGGAAACTTTTAATTTGAAAAAGAAAATCTCTTTGTTCACGAGATTAATGTGACAATTATCTCGAGAGTTTCACTCTGTATCGCCGTAGATATTGGTATAGATCATTATTCGATGGTTCATTGTTGGAAATTAATGAAACTGTCCGACGGACGAGACTCCTGATCGATTTTTCACCTCAGTTTTACTTGATTTCCAATAATTATGGGATCGAGAAGTGTGATGGATGGATAGTATTTCAAATGCGACATTTCGAGAGTTAAACCCCCGATCAATTTTAATAAAAAGATTATTTTAATAACCGCATGGATTAGTTGTTTTAAATTCATATTAATTGACACTCTAATGCTTAATACTGTTACGCGAGCTACTGCATTAATATGCTCACTTAGTGCCCCCAGTGAAATCCCCGTATGAGACGACTATGGCTCCTCCGCCCAATTTTCGAGAAGCATCCAAAATACGAAACATCGAGAATATCCAGTGAACCCGCCAGAACGTCGAGAGGTTTCTAGAATTACGGCGCGCGAGTATAAATAGGCCACGAACATCGCTGCAGGCAATTTTAGTCAATCAGTCAGTGTTGATACCGAAGGAAAGTAATCGCGCCTCGATAAAGTGTTTATTAAGTGACTCTCATATAAATTATAATTAGTGTGTTTAGTGTATTACATAAATTATTAAATAAGGACCGTATTACATATAAATCTGTAAATATAAATTAATTGTAAATATAAATTAGAATAAACGTTACAATACTATATAAAGGGTGATTGATGAAAACAGTTACAGGGTGTTCCATAACTCTTCACATACTATCCCACAAATCTCATCAAACACACACTTCCATAGCGTCGGTACAAGAACCGAGCCTTGGGGCACCCCAGCCTCCGTCTCATACCTTCTCACTCTAGAGTCTACTATCACACACCCCATCAGGAAGTCCTTTACCAGGTTAACCAACCCCTCCCCCACTCCAAGCCTCAACACCGCCCGTTTGCTGACACTGTTGAACGCGTTCCGGACGTCGAAAGGCCAATTTCTTGTTCCTCCAGTTGCCCTCCCGAACCCGAGATGCTCGATTTCCCCTTCGCAAACCCGTGCTGGTTTACCCTACCAACTTCCTTCTCAATCCTATCATTTATTATACCCTCCATCAATTTACCCATACAACACTTCAGACTGATAAACCTGTAGTCCCCCGCCCGCTTCCCTTTTCTATCCGCCTTCTTCAACAGCATCTCCCTGGCCACCTTCCATTCCTTCCGGAAACTCTTCCTCCCTCAGTACACTGTTGAATAGTTCCCAGAAGTACCCCCATTGTTATCCAACAGTCTCTTCATCATATCACCTCTCAGGCCATCTATCCCTGTGGCTTTCCTTACTTCAATTCCCCTCCTTTACTTCCCACTTCTCTACCGGCCCTACCCCCCTAGTATCCCGGACTTCCCGTATCCTTTTCCCCACTCCCCCTGTGAACAGTTTCCCGATAATCTCCTTCTCCCAATCTTCCTCTAGCACCTTGTTCCTATTCCCACCCATCCTTTTCACCGCTATCGCATACGTCTTTCTCCATGGATTATTTTCCAATTCCCCCAGTAACTCTTCCCATTTCCCTCTTTATTCCCTCTCCACCCTATGCTTCTATTCCTTCTTCTTCTCCTTGTATTCTCCATTTTCCATTCCTCTTCCCATCAGCATCCGTCTTCGTTCTTCCTTACACTTCCTCCACAGCTCCACTATTTCCTCATTCCACCAGTAATTAGCCCTCCTCTCACGCCTATTGCCCCTCTTTCTTTCTCTTTTACAGTCCTGTATCACATTATGTCCAAGTCCCCTTTCTATCTCCTCTCTCACTTTCTTCCTCATGCCTCGGCCTTCGTCAACCTCCATCCCCTCTCTTCCAATAATTCCTTTATATCCGTCTTCACATACCTATGTAGCTCAAGTTTTCCTTATCCTCTAGCAACCTCCAACTACTCACTCTTTCCCCCAGACATCCATCACATGCTGTCATATCAATGAATGACGAACCCCCGTCACCCCTCACGAAGGTGGGCAGTAGTCCATCATTCAGCACCTCCAACCCGTTGGATGTCAACACTTCCTCCAGAATCTCCCCTCTCCTGTCCGTTTTCTTCTTAGCATTGTAGTCCCCTGCCACCATTCTCCTTATGATCCTCCTTTTCCCTTTTGACACCCTCAGATCGTCCTCCAATCCTGTCATGCTCCTCTCATATTCTTTCAGGTTGACATTTGGGCTTATATACACATTATATACCACCATGTCTCCCATTCGCACTACCACCTATCCGTTCCCGTTCCTCACTTTATCCGCCCTCAGTCCATCTCCCACCACTCTGTATCGTCCATAGCCCATCCCTGCTTTCCCACATATCTAGCATTTACCTCAGATCAACACACCACATCCACTTCCCTCCTAAAAATCACTTCATCTAATATGAGAACAGACCTATATACTAAGCTTTATCATACTAATCAATCACCATGTAATGGATGCGTCTCCAATGGATACGTTGGTAGACTAAAGGTGTGGAAGGGCCTCTGAATCGGTGGTGTTGCGGGTCACTTGGAGGATCATCTCAAGGGAATGAAACAACTACTTCTAGCACTGGGATATGTTTGATTTATTTACTATAATACATTACACTATTTACTATTAAGTACCTAGCCGTATAGCATACTTATATTTAATGGTTGAAGATTACTGATCTCTGACCATTCGACTATATAGAATGTTCTTCGTGTAAATCAACTTCTTCTTTAATAAATATTGAATGCATATTTATATAACCAGTCAAGTTCAAATAAAACAAATAAACATAATACTGTTTTGTCTTACTTCACGCTTGAACTTGACTTTCTATTCAATAACCTTCTTAATTTATATTTATATAATAATGAAATGTTCGAACGTTTTGTTGAAATAAGATCAAGGGAATTTAATTCTTATTTTAAATATTTATTATTATACCCCGTAAAATTTCCGATGATTGCCACATAAAATTTCATTAGGAAAACTCCCAACCTCACAATTATTATCTAATTAATCTTAAAATCGTACGTATAGACGTATGTTATGAAGATGGCGGTAAAGAAATTTCAATTTTGTAATCTAATGTTTCAGCACAATGCATCGCACCCCTCGGCATGGAAAATGGAGTTATACGCGATTCGGATATAACCGCCAGTTCGTCTTTCGATAATGGTAATGTCGGACCTCAAAACGGCAGGTAAGAATACTTGCGTCTAGTGCCACCGTTTAATTTTCTAGCCCGCATGCACGCATGCGCATTTTATGATCATCTGTCATCTGTCTTGTCATTTTGAATTTTTAGGTTAGAATAATTAGGAACTGATATTTGCTTTTGTTTCTAATAAGTTTCATAATTTTCTTGGTTAAAACAGATCATTGGTTAATTTTTGAAGAAGGGGAAGGAAAAATAACCATTTCATTCACCGTGTCCCTTCTATATAGCTTTTTCAATGATTTTCCTAGCTCTTCTCGATAAAATAGAAGGCAAACTGATGAAATGCGCATGCGTGCTAGAATAAGAATAACTAACAGTATTACTTTGTAAATCTCCCTCGTAGAACTGCAATAATTAACATAAATTGCTATTAACATTAAGTTAGTACAGAAAGAAAGAAAGACGCAAGAGACAGACATAAGAAGAGAGACAGCAGATATAAACAGGAAGAAGACGCAGATAGACAGACGTAGACATATGGAAAGACAGCCAGATTGATAAAAGGAGACAGGCAGACACATGCCGATGGAAAGAAAGACACAAGAAACAGAAATGGAAGAGAGGCAAACAGACATAATGGACGCAGATAGACAGACGTAGACAAATGGAAAGACAGCCAAATTGATAAAAGGAGACAGGCAGACAAATGCCGAAGGAAAGAAAGACACAAGAAACAGACATGGAAGAGAGGCAAACAGACATAATGGACGCATATAGACAGACGTAGACAAATGGAAAGACAAACAGACCGATCAAGAGAAACAGAAAGACAGACTCCGAAAGAAAGAAAGACGCAAGAGACAGACATAAGAAGAGAGACAGCAGATATAAACAGGAAGAAGACGCAGATAGACAGACGTAGACATATGGAAAGACAGCCAGATTGATAAAAGGAGACAGGCAGACAAATGCCGAAGGAAAGAAAGACACAAGAAACAGACATGGGAAGAGAGACAAACAGATATAATGGGCGCAGAGATACGGACATAGACAAATGGAAAGACAGCCAAATTGATAAAAGGAGACAGGCAGACAAATGCCGAAGGAAAGAAAGACACAAGAAACAGACATGGGAAGAGAGACAAACAGATATAATGGGCGCAGAGATACGGACATAGACAAATGGAAAGACAGCCAAATTGATAAAAGGAGACAGGCAGACAAATGCCGAAGGAAAGAAAGACACAAGAATCAGACATGGAAGAGAGGCAAACAGACATAATGGACGCATATAGACAGACTTAGACAAATGGAAAGACATACAGACCGATCAAGAGAAACAGAAAGACAGACTCCGAAAGAAAGAAAGACGCAAGAGACAGACATAGGAAGAGAGACAGCAGATATAAACAGGAATACGACGCTGAAAAATAGATGGGTGCAGAGAGACAGACGTAGACAAATGGAAAGATAGCCAGATCGATAAAGGGAGACATATGCCGAAAGAAAAAAAGACACAAAAAACAGACATGGGAAGAGAGACAAACAGATATAATGGGCGCAGAGATACAGACATAGACAAATGGAAAGACAGCCAAATTGATAAAAGGAGACAGGCAGACAAATGCCGAAGGAAAGAAAGACACAAGAAACAGACACATGGAAGAGAGGCAAACAAACATAATGGACGCATATAGACAGACTTAGACAAATGGAAGGACAGACAGACCGATCAAGAGAAACAGAAAGACAGACTCCGAAAGAAAGAAAGACGCAAGAGACAGACATAGGAAGAGAGACAGCAGATATAAACAGGAATACGACGCTGAAAAATAGATGGGTGCAGAGAGACAGACGTAGACAAATGGAAAGATAGCCAGATCGATAAAGGGAGACATATGCCGAAAGAAAAAAAGACACAAAAAACAGACATGGGAAGAGAGACAAACAGATATAATGGGCGCAGAGATACAGACATAGACAAATGGAAAGACAGCCAAATTGATAAAAGGAGACAGGCAGACAAATGCCGAAGGAAAGAAAGACACAAGAAACAGACATGGAAGAGAGGCAAACAGACATAATGGACGCAGAGAGACAGACGTAGACAAATGGAAAGACAGACAGACCGATCAAGAGAAACAGAAAGACAGACTCCGAAAGAAAGAAAGACGCAAGAGACAGACATAGGAAGAGAGACAGCAGATATAAACAACAAGAAGACGCAGAAAGATAGATGGGTGCAGAGAGACAGACGTAGACAAATGGAAAGATAGCCAGGTCGATAAAGGGAGACATATGCCGAAAGAAAAAAAAGGCACAAGAAACAGACATGGGAAGAGAGACAAACAGATATAATGAACGCAGAGATACAGACATAGACAAATGGAAAGACAGCCAAATTGATAAAAGGAGACAGGCAGACAAATGCCGAAGGAAAGAAAGACACAAGAAACAGACATGGAAGAGAGGCAAACAAACATAATGGACGCATATAGACAGACTTAGACAAATGGAAGGACAGACAGACCGATCAAGAGAAACAGAAAGACAGACTCCGAAAGAAAGAAAGACGCAAGAGACAGACATAGGAAGAGAGACAGCAGATATAAACAGGAATACGACGCTGAAAAATAGATGGGTGCAGAGAGACAGACGTAGACAAATGGAAAGATAGCCAGATCGATAAAGGGAGACATATGCCGAAAGAAAAAAAGACACAAAAAACAGACATGGGAAGAGAGACAAACAGATATAATGGGCGCAGAGATACAGACATAGACAAATGGAAAGACAGCCAAATTGATAAAAGGAGACAGGCAGACAAATGCCGAAGGAAAGAAAGACACAAGAAACAGACATGGAAGAGAGGCAAACAGACATAATGGACGCAGAGAGACAGACGTAGACAAATGGAAAGACAGACAGACCGATCAAGAGAAACAGAAAGACAGACTCCGAAAGAAAGAAAGACGCAAGAGACAGACATAGGAAGAGAGACAGCAGATATAAACAACAAGAAGACGCAGAAAGATAGATGGGTGCAGAGAGACAGACGTAGACAAATGGAAAGATAGCCAGGTCGATAAAGGGAGACATATGCCGAAAGAAAAAAAAGGCACAAGAAACAGACATGGGAAGAGAGACAAACAGATATAATGAACGCAGAGATACAGACATAGACAAATGGAAAGACAGCCAAATTGATAAAAGGAGACAGGCAGACAAATGCCGAAGGAAAGAAAGACACAAGAAACAGACATGGAAGAGAGGCAAACAGACATAATGGACGCATATAGACAGACTTAGACAAATGGAAGGACAGACAGACCGATCAAGAGAAACAGAAAGACAGACTCCGAAAGAAAGAAAGACGCAAGAGACAGACATAGGAAGAGAGACAGCAGATATAAACAGGAATACGACGCTGAAAAATAGATGGGTGCAGAGAGACAGACGTAGACAAATGGAAAGATAGCCAGATCGATAAAGGGAGACATATGCCGAAAGAAAAAAAGACACAAAAAACAGACATGGGAAGAGAGACAAACAGATATAATGGGCGCAGAGATACAGACATAGACAAATGGAAAGACAGCCAAATTGATAAAAGGAGACAGGCAGACAAATGCCGAAGGAAAGAAAGACACAAGAAACAGACATGGAAGAGAGGCAAACAGACATAATGGACGCAGAGAGACAGACGTAGACAAATGGAAAGACAGACAGACCGATCAAGAGAAACAGAAAGACAGACTCCGAAAGAAAGAAAGACGCAAGAGACAGACATAGGAAGAGAGACAGCAGATATAAACAGGAATACGACGCAGAACGATAGATGGGTGCAGAGAGACAGACGTAGACAAATGGAAAGATAGCCAGATCGATAAAGGGAGATACATGCCGAAAGAAAAAAAGGCACAAGAAACAAACATGGGAAGAGAGACAAACAGATATAATGGGCGCAGAGATACAGACATATACAAATGGAAAGACAGCCAAATTGATAAAAGGAGACAGGCAGACAAATGCCGAAGGAAAGAAAGACACAAGAAACAGACATGGAAGAGAGGCAAACAGACATAATGGACGCAGAGAGACAGACGTAGACAAATGGAAAGACAGACAGACCGATCAAGAGAAACAGAAAGACAGACTCCGAAAGAAAGAAAGACGCAAGAGACAGACATAGGAAGAGAGACAGCAGATATAAACAACAAGAAGACGCAGAAAGATAGATGGGTGCAGAGAGACAGACGTAGACAAATGGAAAGATAGCCAGGTCGATAAAGGGAGACATATGCCGAAAGAAAAAAAAGGCACAAGAAACAGACATGGGAAGAGAGACAAACAGATATAATGAACGCAGAGATACAGACATAGACAAATGGAAAGACAGCCAAATTGATAAAAGGAGACAGGCAGACAAATGCCGAAGGAAAGAAAGACACAAGAAACAGACATGGAAGAGAGGCAAACAGACATAATGGACGCATATAGACAGACTTAGACAAATGGAAGGACAGACAGACCGATCAAGAGAAACAGAAAGACAGACTCCGAAAGAAAGAAAGACGCAAGAGACAGACATAGGAAGAGAGACAGCAGATATAAACAGGAATACGACGCTGAAAAATAGATGGGTGCAGAGAGACAGACGTAGACAAATGGAAAGATAGCCAGATCGATAAAGGGAGACATATGCCGAAAGAAAAAAAGACACAAAAAACAGACATGGGAAGAGAGACAAACAGATATAATGGGCGCAGAGATACAGACATAGACAAATGGAAAGACAGCCAAATTGATAAAAGGAGACAGGCAGACAAATGCCGAAGGAAAGAAAGACACAAGAAACAGACATGGAAGAGAGGCAAACAGACATAATGGACGCAGAGAGACAGACGTAGACAAATGGAAAGACAGACAGACCGATCAAGAGAAACAGAAAGACAGACTCCGAAAGAAAGAAAGACGCAAGAGACAGACATAGGAAGAGAGACAGCAGATATAAACAGGAATACGACGCAGAACGATAGATGGGTGCAGAGAGACAGACGTAGACAAATGGAAAGATAGCCAGATCGATAAAGGGAGATACATGCCGAAAGAAAAAAAGGCACAAGAAACAAACATGGGAAGAGAGACAAACAGATATAATGGGCGCAGAGATACAGACATATACAAATGGAAAGACAGCCAAATTGATAAAAGGAGACAGGCAGACAAATGCCGAAGGAAAGAAAGACACAAGAAACAGACATGGAAGAGAGGCAAACAGACATAATGGACGCAGAGAGACAGACGTAGACAAATGGAAAGACAGACAGACCGATCAAGAGAAACAGAAAGACAGACTCCGAAAGAAAGAAAGACGCAAGAGACAGACATAGGAAGAGAGACAGCAGATATAAACAACAAGAAGACGCAGAAAGATAGATGGGTGCAGAGAGACAGACGTAGACAAATGGAAAGATAGCCAGGTCGATAAAGGGAGACATATGCCGAAAGAAAAAAAAGGCACAAGAAACAGACATGGGAAGAGAGACAAACAGATATAATGAACGCAGAGATACAGACATAGACAAATGGAAAGACAGCCAAATTGATAAAAGGAGACAGGCAGACAAATGCCGAAGGAAAGAAAGACACAAGAAACAGACATGGAAGAGAGGCAAACAGACATAATGGACGCATATAGACAGACTTAGACAAATGGAAGGACAGACAGACCGATCAAGAGAAACAGAAAGACAGACTCCGAAAGAAAGAAAGACGCAAGAGACAGACATAGGAAGAGAGACAGCAGATATAAACAGGAATACGACGCTGAAAAATAGATGGGTGCAGAGAGACAGACGTAGACAAATGGAAAGATAGCCAGATCGATAAAGGGAGACATATGCCGAAAGAAAAAAAGACACAAAAAACAGACATGGGAAGAGAGACAAACAGATATAATGGGCGCAGAGATACAGACATAGACAAATGGAAAGACAGCCAAATTGATAAAAGGAGACAGGCAGACAAATGCCGAAGGAAAGAAAGACACAAGAAACAGACATGGAAGAGAGGCAAACAGACATAATGGACGCAGAGAGACAGACGTAGACAAATGGAAAGACAGACAGACCGATCAAGAGAAACAGAAAGACAGACTCCGAAAGAAAGAAAGACGCAAGAGACAGACATAGGAAGAGAGACAGCAGATATAAACAGGAATACGACGCAGAACGATAGATGGGTGCAGAGAGACAGACGTAGACAAATGGAAAGATAGCCAGATCGATAAAGGGAGATACATGCCGAAAGAAAAAAAGGCACAAGAAACAAACATGGGAAGAGAGACAAACAGATATAATGGGCGCAGAGATACAGACATATACAAATGGAAAGACAGCCAAATTGATAAAAGAAGACAGGCAGACAAATGCCGAAGGAAAGAAAGACACAAGAATCAGACATGGAAGAGAGGCAAACAGACATAATGGACGCATATAGACAGACTTAGACAAATGGAAAGACAGACAGACCGATCGGAGAAACAGGAAGACAGATACCGAAAGAAAGAAAGAGGCAAGAGACAGACCTAGGAAGAGAGACAGCAGATATAAGCAGGAAGAAGACACATACAGATAGATGGGCGCAAAGAGATAGACATAGACAAATGGAAAAACAGCCAGTCATAGATGGAAGACAGACACATTATATTGATCCAAAGAGACAGACACTGACAGTAATTCAGATATAAACAGATAGCAAGAGTTGTGTGGGAGGGTGGAGGGGAATGTTTTCTGTTTAAATCGCTGAATCAAACCCTAATATTTCAAAGGAAGATATATCACAAAGTAAATTGTACACAAATTCATGTCACATGTGCAAATGTGGAAAAAAATCACTTGGTGCAAAGTATGGACTTTAATTTAGAATTTTTTCAGGATTAGAACGGATAAAAATGGAGGTGCTTGGTGTCCGTTGAAACAAGCAACGACAGAACCGGAGGAATGGATCCAACTGGATCTACGTACGGTGCAAATGATAACCGCCGCCGAAACCCAGGGGCGGTTCGGAAACGGTCAAGGAATAGAGTACGCCGAGGCGTATATGTTGGAATACTGGAGACCAAAGTTACACAAATGGATACGGTACCATAACAGTAAAGGAGAGGAAGTGAGTTTGTTAAAATTTTTGTTTGAAAAAAAAACACTAATTTCTTTTTATATTGTTTCAGGTGATACCGGGAAATGTGAATCCTTATCTAGAATCGAAACGCGAATTAGATCCACCGATATGGGCGAGCAAATTTCGATTTTACCCATACAGTTATCACAAAAGAACTGTTTGTATGCGCGTAGAATTGTACGGGTGTCAATGGACCGACGGTGTCATCAGCTACGCAATACCGCAAGGAGATAAAAGAGGGAATAATTGGGAATTTTACGATTTCAGGTAAAAAATAAACAGTTGATGAAAGTTCAATAAAAGCCTTAAGCTACAATGTGCTAGAAAGAAACGAGTATATTTTGGTCCATAGCAGATGGTATAACTGAGAGCGCATAAATGACAGGCGGTGTACGAGTATCCGGTCTACTTATCGAGGCTTACTGTGGATTCCAGGACACACTGGAATAGAAGGAAATGAACTAGCAAGGAGGGGAACTGCTCCAATATCATATTGGAAGAAATAGGCAAAGCCGAAAGAAAGAGAAGATCTGACCGTTGGAAAGATCTAGTAGGACTTGGACAATCAAAGATTCTTCTGGGTGACTACAACCTGTCGAGATCAAATGTTGTTGAGTTTTAACAGGGATCCTAACGGCACATTGTCGCCTGAATGGGCACCTGAAAAAGCTCTAAATAGTGGAAGAAGAAGAATGTAGATTCTGTGGCATGGAAGAAGAAACCTCCATTCAGTTACTTGCGAATTGCACAGCCATTCGGAATCCTAGGGCACAACACCTTGGAGATTACTGGATAGAAGAGGAACATTTACCCAAGTTAAAGCCTGTAGATATCCCAAAATTCCTTCGGGAAATAGGACTAAAGGAGCTACCAGTCTCTGATACCTTCCTCAGAAACTAAGTAGAAGTAATATTTTAGGTCTCAGTGATAGTCACCTCAATTTATATACATACATACATGTTATGTTCTGTTAAACCTAGTGTTGATATACTCGTATCCCTACCAAATAAACTTGTTCCTTTTTTAACACATTTTTGCTTAAGCCAGAATTTCTTCCTCTTACTGTATACCATTTTTATAATTTTAATTTTTCAGATATGACGGTGATTGGGATGGTAATACGTTAAAAAACGGTTTAGGTCAACTTACCGACGGTAAATTCGGACATGACGATTTTAAAACCGACTTTTACGACGGCCAAACTTGGGTCGGATGGAAAAACGAAACGAGACTTAATAAACCGATTGAAATTATAACGGAATTCGATAGAGTTAGAGAATTTTCAGCTGTACATATTTATTGTAACAACCAATTTACAAAAGAAGTACAGGTAAGTGGAGAATTTACAAAAAACCCATTCGGCTGATTAATCTTATATTTTCAGGTTTTCTCTATGGCCAAAGTAGATTTTAGTATAGGAGGAAAGCAATATACGAGAAGCGAACCGATAACGTACGAATACATCGAAGATAGAATATTCGAGAGTTCGCGGAACGTCTCCATTAAACTACATCATCGAGTAGGGAGATTCGTTAAGATCGAATTATATTTTGCATCGAAATGGATATTAATTAGCGAAGTATCTTTCGATTCAGTCGTTGCACACGGTAATTTTACCGTGGAATCGGAACCGCTTACGGTACCGCCGGAAATAAATTTGCTGGACGAAGAAAAACACGATCATAAAATAGAAATTCCGGTTCCGAATGAAATAAATGAACCAGCAATAGTCATCATCATTATTATAGGTATGCTAATAGGTCGTAAAAAGTACTAAATTCACCTAAAATAATTATATCGCCTTTAAAGTAGGCTCCTTTAAAAAAAATAATATATATATATATATATATATATATATATATATATATATATATATATGTTCGGGCTTAACTTCTTTATTCATGAACCGATTTCGATTATTCTTTTTGCACTCGATCCAGTATAACATGGAGACTAGATAAGGAGATCGGACTCCATGTATTCCTATTTCATTCAGGTCATGGTAGAGGGCGCCTGTTTAAATCCAATACCAAAAACATCTGACTGCAGAACAACCAAACATAAGCCTTGCATACATTTTCGGTTCATGGTGTTTTATTAGTTGTTAGGTCATTTGACAGTATGTGAGGTTAGGAAACAGAAATTATATGATAGAAGTGGATTACAGTCAACCCAGCACTGTAGTGGAACGCCTCTGATGCAATAATTACAGTCAAGCAGAGTCGACCGCGGTTAATACTTGGATGGGTGATCACTGGGGAAACAGCTTCATAAAGCCCGTACGGCATGCAGCGAAACACCTCAGATTACTAGGGTCAGTAGAATATTACAGCTCGCAGGCATTATACCAATGAGCACAAAGTATAATGTAGATTTGCCGTCTTTCGGATGAGACGTAGATCCATGGATGTTGGGCTCGATAAAGATCCCTACCACTGGTTGGAACACAAAATTTCCGGTTAGCGGTCGGTGATGAACGAATAAAAAAATCTATTTGTTGAAACATTGTCATAAATTCTTCCTTTTTTAGGGATTATTCTTGCAATACTATTACTTGGCACTATGGTTCTACTTGTCTATAGACTGCGAAACAGAAAACTATTCACAAGTCCAAATTCTTCGAACATCGATTTCCCCAATAATACGATGCCGCATCTTCGACCAGAATCAGTATACGGTAAGAAAAAATGTTACAAAAAAAAATTAAAATTAACTTGTTCACTTTCAAAGGATTTAGCGAAAAAGGAAGTTCAATCGAAGCTTACGGAGTTACGGAAATCGAAGATTATAGAACTGGTCACCACGGTACGATGAAATCCAGTTTGAGATCGACATTGCCGTTACCTCATCCGGGGAATATATCGGAGAACAACGAATATCAAGAACCATATCAAGCTATGAAATTTGCTCCTTATTACAGTTACAGTCCTGTGATTATGGAAATGAAGGATAAAGTGACGAATAGCATGGAAAAACAGTTAATTCCAGCAGGTAAAACAACTTTCTATAAAAAACTAGATAAAGGTGTCTGTTTTTGCTCACGTGTCTGGAATTACATTCCTCAATTGTTTCAGATAACTACGAATACGTTATTCCAGAAGGTAGTAGCCTCCCCTTTCTTTCCGATACCGAGCAAAGTACGTTGCCGATGTCTAGGAATAGAATAACAAGTTTGTCATCGAAGGTACCAAAAACTTCTACAAAAACCACGCATAATGAAGATATTGTAAAGCAAGTAAGTATTGTAACGTTTATTCTAATTTATATTTACAGATTTATATGTAATTCAGTCCTTATTTAATAATTTATCTAATACACTAAACACACTAATTATAATTTATATGAGAGTCACTTAATAAACACTTTATCGAGGCGCGATTACTTTCCTTCGGTATCAACACTGACTGATTGACTAAAATTGCCTGCAGCGATGCTCGTGGCCTATTTATACTCGCGCGTCGTATTTCTAGAATTCGCTCGACGTTCTGGCGGATGCGGTGGGTATTCTCGATGTTTCTCGAAAATTGGGCGGAGGAGCCATAGTCGTCTCATATGGGGATTTCACTGGGGGCACTAAGTGAGCATATTAATGCAGTAGCTCGCGTAACAGTATATTTCCAGTTGAACTTCTAGAATGTATTTTTGAACGGGCGTTTTTTTTTGTTTTAGTCGCCCACACGACAAGAAGCGATTGCAGCATTAAAAAATAGATTGGATGGAAATAATATCATGGAAATACCAAGACATCGTCTTCGTATGTTGTCCAAGTTATCAGAAGGAACATTTGGAACTGTAAGTAACACTCGAGATGTAAAAGTGGATATAGTAAAGTTTTTTTTTAATTGAATTTGAAGGTTTACATCGCCGAAGCAGACGGAATCAACGAATTTTCATCGACTTTTTCAAACGAAACTAGATTGGTGGCTATAAAATTTTTAAGAGACGCAGCATCTGACAAAGAAAGGTAATAATTTTCACAACCAAAGAAGTTCCAGTTAATAAACAATTTTTTTTATTAGGAAAGATTTTTTTCGCGACGTCCGAATTCTAGCAGCTTTAGAAGATCCAAATATAGCTCGCGTCTTAGGTTTGTGCAGCTTAGACGAACCGCTTTGCGTAATAATGGAATATTTAGACCACGGGGATTTATGTCAATTTTTACGGACGCACGTCACGGCCAACAGCACTTTACCTTATAATCTACGTACGTTATCGTTCGATTGTCTCCTCTATATGGGAGTACAGATAGCATCCGGTATGAATTATTTGGAATCGTTAAATTTCGTTCATAGAGATTTGGCTACAAGAAATTGTTTAATAGGAAACGGTTATCAAATCAAAGTCTGCGATTTTGGCACCTACAACGAATTATATTTTAGCGATTATTATAAAGTTGATGGCAATACACCATTACCCATAAGATGGATGGCGTGGGAGAGTGTTTATCAAACTAGGTAAGTTATTTTTTTCATTAATTATGATAAATTTTTACCATAGATGCATAGGGGCACTGTTAGATACCGGAAGGTGCAAAGGGATACCGGGAGACGCTGACGGGCGCAGACAGGAAGAAGGAGGCTACAAAATGTAGAGAAACACAGTTAGACATATCTGGATAGAAATTTAGTTAGATTGACCAGTAGAAATACAGATAGAAAGGCAGACAAACAGTAGGTTACACATAAAAAGAGATGGACTGAAAGAAATAAACACAGACTTAGACAAATGAAGAAACGGCCAGACCTATAACAGAAAGACTCCGAGAGAAAGAAAGACGCACATAGCACACTGAGACAGGTGAACGCAGAAAGACACAGACAGAAAAACACGAAGAGACAGACATCGACAGTAATTCATACTTAAACAGGGAGGGGGGGAGAGGACCAGAGCAAAAGAGGGATAGGTTAGGTTTGTGGTGAGAGGGTCTATAATGCTCTCCACTGCGACTCGCAAGAGTCTATTGTAGCTCAAACCTATTCAGATATCACCAAACAAATTCAGCTCCATTAATTGCCAGACAATCCTGTCTCTGTATGCTTGGGCCGTTCGCTGTAAAGCTTTTGACCACCAAGTAATAGCTCCATATGTGATCATTGGTCTAACAATCATCACATATATCCAATGGATTTGTTTGGGTCCCAAGCCCCAAGAACGACAAGTCCACAAGGATAGTCTGGCATTATGGATAACTTTTTCCAAGTGAGTGTTCCATGTTCCATGAGACACAGTTAGACACATCTGGATAGAAATTTAGCCAGATTGACCGGTAGAAATTAGAAACAAATAATGTTACGGGACAAAGAATTATTTGTGTATTCTCTTTCAAACATCCAAAAATAAACTCTGTACCTACCAACTGCTATTTTATTAAAAACAGATCCTGATTGTTTTAAGTAGGATTAATACAATTAATGTCTCAGGAATCCTTTCAATTTTCTCAAGCGTCTCCATGAAGGGCACCTAAAAATAATAAATAAGTATTTACCACTTATTCTTTAGAACAGTATGAGATTGTAAACAGGTAACCTTCATACCTTACTCTTAACAAGGAATCCATGGGTTTGAGTAGAAAACACATTTGGCTGAAATAACAATTATCTTTATGAAAAAGTATTGTGAATAGAGTATTTTGCCATACCTACTGAGGAACTTAGTTTCCTGGTGTCTTTACCCTCTGTTGAGGACAGCTTGTATATTAGTTAATAACAATTGCACAATCACTAGAGTTTGTAAGCCAAAGTATGCATACAAAGGTAGTTCATTAATATAATTCTGTATCCAACCACCCCTAAGGTAAGATTGGATAGTGTAAAACTTTTCTTTTTTTTTATAAATCTTCCCATGCTGCTATTAATCTTAACCTAAATAATTTGTGAAAGCCAACTTCATATAAATCGTGAGGTACAGCGGAACTACTTTAGGGAGTTTTTAGCGTTACCACTTTTTAGGCAAGGCCTTGTGATTTTTTGAGTAGTCACATAACAACCAACAATATTTTATATTAAACCAACATTACATCTGTATCAGTTTTTTTATTTCGAATCCCACCCTGAGATTAACAGGACCTTTTAATCAAGGTAACAATAAACACAGACGGCCAGACCTATAAAGAGAGACAAGCAGAAAGACTTCGAGAGAAAGAAAGACGCACATAACACACAGAGACAGGTAAACGCAGAAAGAGAGACACAGACAGAAAAACACGAAGAGACAGATAGCAAGACTTGTGAGGGAGGAGAGAGAGGGCGAGGGCGGAAGAAGGAAGGAGAGAATGAAAAAGAGTAGGTGAGAAAGAAAGGGAATGGAAATGTGAGAAAGATAAGAAGAAAACGGGAAGTGGAAGACGTAGAGAGGGAGGAAAACAGGAAGTGAAAGACGTAGAGAGGGAGGAAGACAGCGTGAGAAAGTAGTTTACTGGTGATAAGAGAAATTTTTAACGAGGGAGTTAGGAAATTTTTATATATTTAATATTGTCGATGTTATAGATATACAACGAAGAGTGACGTTTGGTCGTTCGCCGTAACATTATGGGAAATATTGACGCTTTGTCGACAACAACCGTTCGAGTTTATGATGGATCCCGAGGTGATGGAGAATTTGGCGCGTTTACATTGCGACGATGGACAATTTAAATACCTACCTCGACCAACGACGCATAATAAGGATATATACGATTTGATGTTGGAATGTTGGAAGAGGAAGGATTCGGAAAGGCCTACGTTTAGAGAGATACACTTATTCTTGCAAAGAAAAAATTTAGGTTACATTCCTACATAGTACCTATTTAGGAAGACTGGTTAGATGATATAATTGGGAACAATGTTGTAAATAGAACACAGGGTGATAAATTGTACTTTATAATAAATATAATATATGCATCGAATATGTTTATTTTAGAAAGAAATTTGAAAAAAAAAACAACATATAAATACAAAAAACGATTCAATATCTTTTCTTTTTATGTAGACGCAAATGGACTATTGAAAAGAAGATGATTAAAAAAAAGCTTGTTGAAACTTGTAGTTGTATTTGTAGAATATTACATACTGTATAAAAACAAAAACCCATTATTTAAACAATCCCTATATGTGCCTACTTGTCTATTATATTTCGTTGTTTTATATATGTATATTTTTCGCTCTTGCAATTACAAAATCTACCCCAGAAGCACGTATAGTACACTTTTGTACTGCGCACATTTGACGTTTGACGCACTCCCCTCCTCTCCTTCTCGGCTGAACAATGGCGGCCACCACGCCTGCGCAGTACAAAAGTGTATATATAAGCTAACCCCTATTTTTCATTAGATCAAAATTTCTGTAACACCCTGTAAGTTGTAGACAATCATACAGATGTTATTTTTGCTTAACGCTTCATGTTAATGAATAATTCCAATAAGTTTGCCCGCTTATTGTCCTGATCTGAATTCCACCATCATTTCCATTTGGAACTATTTGTTACACCATTTCGTTCTACAGGGTATTACACCATTATGTTTCCGATGAATTCTTTGTAATTTTATAAATTACACAAAAAAAAACAATCAAGATTGTTTAATTTTTTTCGTCACCTTGCACAATAATTCTTGACAATGTTTAGAAGAAGACATATTATAATATTAATTTTGCTAGAAGTAGTCAATTGAAGCACTTGGAAATCTATTTTAAGAAATTGCTGAAATTAGTTTTTAAGTTGTAAACTGCCGAACTAAAAGTAGAAATAAGACCACTTCATTCACCCGATTTAGTACTCAGTGATATTCCAGTTGCAGTAATACGTAAGAGATTCCTACTTTTAGTTTTTGCAGTTGAATCTAAATAGATTTTTGTAGTTATTCGAAAGTACCTAGACCATTACAATACTTTTTCGCCTTGACTGAAATTTTAAGATATTATATATGCTAACGCTATGTACTATGTACAATATTATTAGGTAAAAATACATATTATATAATAAGTATTTTTAAGCAACAACGATATTATCTATTAGTTGTATCATAATATTTATACTAAACAAAAAAAAATTGTCTTTTTGTATATAATAGCATTTTACCTAATTTTTCATGAAACATTATTTCTTAACCTAATACGTTAAAGTCCAGAAAAAAAAAAGAAGAATCGATTATTTATCTACTCTCGACATCTGTCATGAAAAGGGTCTTTTTATACACAAGACATCAGGCAGTTCTTTAAGGCATGATGACTGATTTTGAATAACTGCTCCACAATGTTTGTACTCCAAAAAAATGTTGTTTATTGAAAAAATAAGGATTTTTAAAGAAGAAATTTACGTTTTTAAAATACAATTCAAATTCTGCACCAAAACAGTAAAATAGTATTGGCAAAAATTACTCTACTTAACAAGAAGCGAAGCTTCAGATCATTTCTTTTATGCGCATGTCTGAAAATCGCCATTTTTATAATAAGATACTTGTCATACTCCACTTTGTCGACCAATTATATCGCCGATATTTGAAAATTTTATCATTTTCTCAGTTATCTGTCAACGACGGTCTCTCTAGGTCAAAAATTTTAGTTACAAAAACATCAAAGAGATTGCGTCGGGATTCGCTTCTTGTTAGCTGGTGTATTTTTTGGTAGTAGCGTCTCTATGACATCACACATCTGTAACGATATACAAAAGGTTGACGTCACACGTTTGTGATCGGTGTCTTCTCAAAATGTTAATAGTTAGTGGTGGACAAAATCATAATAGGGAATCAATTCTTTTTAATATTTTCATTCTCACAAGGTTGTCGATTTGAAAATTCAACTTTTGGATGATTCAAATAGTTCGCCAATTATGCTGTGACGTATATTACCTAAAAGAGAAACTAGCTACATAAGGGTTGACATAGGACCGCAAAACTGTCGTCTTCTTTTTTAAAATCGTGATGAAGTATAGGTTATATTGCTTTTATAGTGAATGACTTAGGAGTTGTTTGAATTTACTTCCTTTCATTAGACCAAGTAATAATTATTTTAACAAAAAAACACTAAAATAAACTAATATTGCAAAGTATGCAACACATATACAATATGCTGAAGGCAATATCAAACATGTGTGGATATGTGGCTGTTATTGCTGACAATGTAGCCAATCATTCTGACGCAATAAGTAAATATATTACCAGTTTAGAAGCCCCTGTATATGCCAAGCAATAGAGCATCAAAATAGTGAGTAATTTTTGTTACTTTATAAGATTTCGCTTTATTTTTCGAAAAACGTTTCATGAAAACTTTGCAAAATGTAATTTAAAAGTGCACAGTAGCATCGACTTTATAAATAAATAAAAATTGTAATAACTTTTAAATTTTAAAATAAAACAAGTTTCTTTAAATTATTGGTATATTAAATGAGGACTGAACTCTGATCACAATGTCCTAAAGATAAACAAGTATATTTTGGTAGGGATACGAATATAACAACACTTAGTTTAACATGAGGAAATGGTGACAACATTTTAGAACCCATGAAGGCCGTAATGGTAATTACTAGATAACCGTTCACCAACTACCATTTATGTGCTCCTAGTTGGGTAAAAGTCTAGTTTAGTGAACCAACGCGGATTTTGACGAAATATTTTTTTTTTAAATTAATTCGAGGTCGCTGAACACGAAAATGAAAAAAGAAATCGGCGCTCTCTTACCAAAAACGAGTTATGAATTTTTGAAGATGAGTTCAGATCAGCACTGCACTGGTTTTATTGTCATATAACAACTGATTTAAATGATGCATTATAAAGTCTACACAATGTTAATTACACTATAATTACTTTTTACGATATTCCTCTCATACACACATTTAAAAAACACTGATATTGATATTCATTTCTTGCAAATTCGTTTTTTAATTCCACAATTATTATATCTTTTGACATTTTCATGTAACATGACTGACATATAAGTTTTGGTCTGTTTCCGCTCAGTCGCACAACTTGTACCTAATAGCAAATCCAGCCATTAGATATTTAGCCACTTGAATTAGTTGCCGAATATTTTCGATTTCATGATCGTGACATAGAAGATATAAACAAGATGAACATCATGAACATACACCTATTTTTCCGATAGCTGGCGCTGTATTTGGCTCAACTTTCGTTTAACTGAAATCAGTTATGGAAAAATTATATGAACAGCCATCTACATACTGTGAGAAAGGCGCGCCGGATCGACGTTTCGCAATTCGCGCGCGCGAATTGCGAAACGTCGATCCGGCGCGCTCGCTTCGCTCGCGATAATCAATCTACTTCATTATTTCAAACGGAAATCCAATCTAATAAATGTATCAAGATGATAAGAAGCGATTGCGATTTCACTTTGATCGGTGTTAGTTGGTCGGGAAGCGATATTAGTAGAATTTTCAAATTTTCTAAAAAGGGGAAACAGCTTCTGATAACCAAAGTCTTATAATATTAGCAGTATGTTAAAAATTTGATTTGGAATTACACCTGCAGCAACTATTTTCGTTGTCAGCAGTGTTTATAGAGGCCGAACAACTGAGGAGGTGATTTTTTTAAAGAATTAATTGATGAGTGCAATTCAGAGAAAAAAAATTGTTCAGCATCCTCAATGATCAAATTGAATGGTTCATTATCCTTCAAATAAATGATAAATATCAACCAAACTTATCTCAAAACTAACCATCTTCCTAAAATCAACATCTCTCAAAATTTGAAAAAAAATGTTTCAGCTGTAATACGGCGCTAGCTATCGGAAAAATAGGTGTATGTTCATGATGTTCATCTTGTTTATATCTTCTATGTCACGATCATGATATCGAAAATATTCAGCAACTAATTCAAGTGGCTAAATATCTTTTATGGCTGAATATGCTATTAGGTACAAGTTGTACGACTAAGAAGAAACAGACCAAAACTTATATGTCAGTCATGTTACATGAAAATGTCAAAAGATATAATAATTGTGGAATTAAAAAACGAATTTGCAAGAAATGAATATCAATATCAGTGTTTTTTAAATGTGTGTGTGAGAGGAATATCGTAAAAAGTAATTATAGTGTAATTAACATTGTGTAGACTTTATAATGCATCATTTAAATCAGTTATTATATGACAATAAAACCAGTGCAGTGCTGATCTGAACTCATCTTCAAAAATTCATAACTCGTTTTTGGTAAGAGAGCGCCGATTTCTTTTTTCATTTTCGTGTTCAGCGACCTCGAATTAATTAAAAAAAATATATTTCATCAAAATCCGCGTTGGTTCACTAAACTAGATTTTTTCCACACCTTTAAAAGCTCAAAATCGTGGAGCAAGAAGAATGTAGATTCTGTGACATGGAAGAAGAAACCTCCATCCAAAGCAATACAGAATCCTAGGGCACATCTACTGGAACTTAGGCCTGCGAATATACTAAAATTCCTTCGAGAAATAGGATTAAAAGAACTGCAAGTCTCTGAGACTTTTCTCAGGAACTAAGTAGAAAAACGGGGACACAACAGATCACCAGAAGAGTTCTCATGTAAATGGAATTAAAAAACCAGGCATAATATTGATCCGAGGGAGAATAATGTTATCAATATGGATAATCTAAAATTTCAGTTCGCAACCTCTTCCGCATGTTATTTTCTCCTATTAAACCAACCGTTACTAAACTCGTATCCCTACCAAATATACTTGTGTACAGAGTGGAATCCCATATATAATGCTAAAAGAGTTAAGAGGGTCGTTCTACATTTATCTAATATCTTAGGTCGTATTGAGAAGTTTCCCAGAGTGACTGTTGAAAGAGTTATGAAATGACATTTAAAGAAACTTGTTTTGTATTAAAAGTTTTCCGAATTTCGGTTCTATTAGATTATTAGTACAATAAGTGTGTATTTTCTATACATATTTTTTAATAGCTGCAATAGAAATGATGAAATATGTAAGATAAAGAAAATGCCCACCGTTTCAATTTGTAAATAATCTCTCCATAATGATAATATGTTAGTTTAGTAGCTTTTAAGATAATGCAAGTACCTAAATAGCTTGAACAATCAATTTTTACAAAAACTTGTTAAACTCTTTTTGCACTAAATAATATGAACATAATAATATTCGTTTATAAGTAGTTTTTTTTCTCTTCAAATGTACCCGTCATCAGTTACACAACCTCATTTTGTTTTCCAAGTTATTAAAGTAAAAGAAAATTTTAGCATGATTTTATTTATTATTTACCTACCTTTTGTCGAATCCCTTCATTTTTGTCAGTAGAATCCTCAAAGTATATTTATCGGCATTCATTGATATAACAGCATGTATGAATGGCTGGGGGGAAAGATTGAGTAGTTGGAGGGTGCTGGAGGATAAGAAAAGATTGAGTTTATATAGGTATGTGGAATAAAGAAAGCGAGAAAGGAATTATGGGCTGGATCCAAGAATAAACGCTAGATGAGTACGATCAGAGAGGAAGTACAGAAATGGATGGAGGAGGAAATGAAGGAGCGATTGGATGGACCAGAAATTCGGAGAGGTGAACAAACAGTTTACCTTCAGTCTCTGAAGAAGATAACTTGGTTATCGAAACGCGCGTAAGATAGTGTTAAGTGTTAGTGTTGGTGTAGTGGTAGTGTAAACAGTGTTCAGTGGTAATTTTTTTATTAATCACTTTTCTCATCAAATAATAAAACATTGACACTAATTTTCATTCAAAATCGAATTATTAACCTTCAAATTAATTTTGTTTTTTTGGCCACCGGGTATAGTTTATGGACGATATATTTTTTATTTATCAGCTTCCCATTAGACGAAACACTAAATTTGATTTTCAAATTCAGATTAAATAAAATAAAAACAAAATATTGTACCGGGCGTTCCAAATTATTTTAATTTTCAACATTCAAAACGTTTTATGAAAATTTATTACCTTTATCAAATAAAACCACTGGTAAGGTTGAAATAATGAAAATATTTTCTAAAAAAAACAATATTAGCTGATCAAAAAGAAGACAAATTAATATTTACTCAAAAGGGCAGCTTCAGAAGAGATCGAGTAGGAAGCAGATAAAACAAACTTCTTAGGATGTAAATGATAATTTTGGGGTTTTATTGTATTTATTTTTATAAGGATGGAAGGAAAAGATGTTACACACACCAACAGATTACATATTATATATACAGGGAAAGAGAGAGAGAGTAAAGAATATATTACATTGAAAATAAAACAGTGTGAAAAAGAGTACCTAAGAAATAACCAAAATTAAATCATTAAAAAAAACATTGTTCACTAACTAAACAGTTGTTCTGTAGCTCTTTCCAAATCCCAATTACAAGATGACAATGACACTCGAGCTTGGTGTTCTTCAATCCCCATATCTATAAGTCGCCTAATTTTTTCATTACAATCCGTATTTACAATGGGACCTGAAATTGTTTCACAATCGTTAATACGGCATATTTTCCCTGATTTAATATAAAACTCAAGCAAGCTCTATATTATTATTTTAAGGAATGTTCAACAAGTCTAATTCATAATTTTTTCATTTGGCACTAAGATTTCTAAAGCAGTTTCCATTTTGGCAGGTTCCCAGGACTCGTAGACCCTCCAAAAAAATTTCCTTCTCTATGAGAATAAATATTGACGACACACAAAAGAGTAGAGAATTACTGAATTTATAAATAAATCTCATTTCAGAGGTCTGTTGTAGCACAAAAATCACATAAAAGACAAGTTTTTTTCAAAGAATTATTATAATAACCAACACAATCTTCAAATTAGTGTATATTTGATGTTATTTCAAGCAAATTAAGCGAGGAATTCTACAATTACTATAAAAAGGACATAAAATTCAAAAAATAGTGATAAAATCTTACCTCCAGCATAAGCGTTTGTCCAATGTTTCGCTGTTAACGTGAACATTTCCATATTATCTTTATATTGTTTGGCTACCACAGCATCTTGAGGATCATCAGGTTCTGCTGCAGAAAGAAGTGCTTGTAACGACAATAAAACGGTTCTTAAAGTCATTGCTGCTGCCCTATAATATAATAATTCAAGTGAAGGTATTGATTTAAAGATTAATTCCAGCAACTTACCACTGATCTTTCAATATATCTAAACATATTGCTCCAGTTACTGAAGATATATTTGGATGCCATATTTTTGTAATAAATCGAACCTGAAACAAATTATAAATTGAGTTCTTCGTATTAGAATCTGTGAAGTTGATAATAATATTAATTCTAATTCAAAATTTTGCTTTTAACTACATGCTGTACATATAAATGTGGGTATATAGGAAATTCTTAAAAATTAATATTTTTGGAAAAAAATTGTTGGATTACCTTTGGAGGATTGAAAGGGTACGTTTCAGGAACTCTAATTTCTAAGACAAAGTTTCCTCCTTCATATGGTGTATCGGGGGGACCTGCAATTTCTCCCTTTAATTCGGTGTAACTGTCATTTAGTAGTTCTACTCTTATGGCACATTTTGCTACCTGCAAATTGAAAATCTCAATTAAGGAAACCGTAATATTATTAAATTTTAAATAGGTATCTTAAAAACATTTCATGGTTTATTAACCTCTTCACTTTTGATAACTTCTTTAAATTCTCGTTTAATTCTTTGAGCTGCAATATTCGCCATTTTTTCAACACTAAACAAATTTATGATTAATTAAAATTGTTGCAAAATGGTAAAGTCTTAATGGTGAGTTTATCAAAATGAAAATTTAGAAATGCTATGTATGAGATTCTATTTATTTTTTACACTTCAATTTTCCACATCTTTTCAGTTTCGTTACAATGAGAACTATCGATATCATAAAGTATCGATGTGTTCTTACTGTCATCGTTTCATCAATAAAAGTATCGATACTTTCGGGAGCAATCACAATTATATCAATTTTTATGGAATTTTAATCAAATAAAACATGATTCATTTCCCATCAATGCTGACGATGTTAAATTTCTATCAAACAATTTTATATCATGCGTTACAAATGGTAAAAATTCAATTTATATTTAGTTTGATTTAAAATAAATCGATTACAAAAAGTATGAGTGAAAAATATCGATACCTATTTATGTGTATAACCAATGAAAGTTTAAGAATATCTATCGATATCATAAAGTATCGATGTGTTCTTACTGTCATCGTGTCATCAATAAAAGTATCGATACTTTCGGGAGCAATCAAAATTATATCAATTTTTATGGAATTTTAATCAAATAAAACATGATTAATTTCTCATCAATGCTGACGATGTTAAATTTTTATCAAACAATTTTATATCATGCGTTAAAAATGGTAAAAATTCAATTTATATTTAGTTTGATTGAAAATAAATCGATTACAAAAAGTATGAGTGAAAAATATCACTATGGTTTCGATTCCTATATATGTATAACCAATGAAAGTTTAAATGTTCCTTGTGCAGTATGGAAATTCAACTAAAATTGGTGAAAAATAAGGCTTATTTTTATTTTTCCACTTATTTGATTCCATTTTTTATAAAATTTTCAGAGGTCTCTGCTGTATCATGTCAAAATCTTACAGTGTGTCGTTCTGTTTTGTGCAAAATTTTGTCAAATGTCAAATGTCAAAAGTCAAATGTCAAATGTCAAAAAAATATATTCCTGTGAACCTGCACAATAATGTGATATATTGGTGACTAAATTATGTAGAGAATAAAAACATCCAATTATTTAAACGTTTTAGTGTATTTATTCAATTCCTTTCTTATGTATTGAGAATGAGTTTTTTATTGTAAGTACTTGTCTTGTATTGTGTATTATTATCAGCGAATTACAAATATTTTTTAAGAGAAAAATATTCAACAAAAGATTGATTCATATTATTGTGTTAGTACTACATAACATATTTTCGATATATATATTATTTGACTTAAAATGTATCTAACAAAATGTTTTACTCCAATTTTATAGAGAAAATAATAACAATTTTCAACCCCCACATTATTCTTTTTTACGTTTTTAGTGGAAGTCGTTCTTCAAAAACTTTTAAACCAAAGAAAAATATACCCGAAGGAACTCATCAGTATGAGTTGATGAAACATGCTGCTGCTACATTGGGTTCAGGAAATTTACGTTTAGCAGTGATGCTTCCCGAAGGAGAAGACTTGAACGAATGGGTGGCAGTCAATAGTAAGTACAAATTATCCCTTATACCATGTGTTTTGATGACATTTTTTTAGCTGTTGATTTTTTCAACCAAATTAATATGCTTTATGGAACAATAACAGAATTTTGCACAGAAGACAGCTGTTCGATAATGTCAGCTGGACCGAAATATGAATACCATTGGGCAGATGGGCATACCGTTAAGAAACCTATAAAATGTTCTGCACCAAAGTATATTGATTATTTAATGACTTGGGTACAAGATCAGTTGGATGATGAAACACTATTTCCTTCAAAAATTGGTATATAAGTGAATGTGTGAATTTGTTGAAATATGCTACTTATTGTGTTTTTAGGTGTACCATTTCCGAAAAATTTCCAATCCATAGCTAAAACGATCCTAAAAAGATTGTTTCGGGTGTATGCACACATTTATCATCAGCATTTCAGCGAAGTGGTTCAGTTGGGAGAAGAAGCGCATTTAAATACCTCATTTAAGCATTTTATTTTCTTTGTACAGGTAAGTTACTTTTGTTAATTAATTATCTCCTCCAATATTCTTTTTTTCGTAGGAATTTAATTTAATCGAACGCCGAGAACTGGCGCCTCTTCAGGAATTAATTGATAAGTTAACGGCAAAAGAAACTAGATGAATTAACGTTTGCTTCTTTTTTCGTTTTCAATTTGACCAGCCGGAGACTGTAGAGATCCTCGGAGACTTCTTAATTTAACATACCTAAGCGTTTTTCTTATTTAATCGATAACTGCACATAGTACGCTAAGAAAAGTGTTTCCTAAGAAAAAGATATAATTTGTAATATCATTATTTTTGTTTGTACTGTTATAGTTATAAAAAATATATATAAATAAATATATACACGTGCTTAATTGTATAATATATATTAAATTAATTTTGTTTAAAAATGTTTGACATATTTTTATAAAATGCTTATGATATATCAAGTATTTTGTTTAAGCTTTAGCATTACGCATCTCCTTTTTTTTAATTTATATCAAAAATAAATGTATCATAATGACAAAAAAATATAGTCCTACTATTTAGCAATAATGTTGTACTATTTTAGTTTTTGTGTTACAAACAGTAATAAAAATAAAATCTTAGCATAGTTGTATTTTTTTTGCAACTGTTTCCACCTTTAATAATAGTTTTTTAAAATGCTAGCAAATCTATTCTTGTTCTATTCACAAAAAAAGGAAGATAAATCTAGAAGTAACGCTATTGTAGGTAGTCAGGGGTAAAACCTTCATCGAAATCAACGTTTCTATGCGGGCCGATCGAGGTCCGTCTGTCGTGAAAATATCCACTGCTATTTTGATATTCCCACTTCGACCTCGTTCGTATCTCTTCTTCTATCACTTATTAATTAAATATGAATTAAGAATTCACTATTGAAATGTAAATTCCTTTCCTGGTCAAGGCGTCTGAGCTTGACATGAACATGAGACGTAAGTCTATTATCTTTCATATGATTTCCTGTATTTAAAGAATGGCGAAGAAGGTTCATTCTTCTTTCCTGTGAACATGTGCTATTGAAGCAAACATATCGTATCTTGAAAAAGTGGATTTATGTGAATGCTCTTTACCTGGGACAGAAACTTGACCTGGGAACTTTACCTGGACCCTAAATTTTACCTAGGACAAGCCTGGATCTGAAACCAGGACTGACTCCATCTGAAACCAGGACTGTCTCCATCTGAAACCAAGATATCACTATATCTATATCTGGAATATTACCAGGACTGGAACCATGGGAAGTAGCACCTAGATATTTTAACGATCGCTTCTTCAAAATATCTGTGATTCTGGAAAGACTATGGGTGTTGGTTCCTTCGTGCCAATTCCTATTGCATTCCAGCCTGTATACAGCAATTCTCAGATCCGCCTTAACATGCAGAGCAAGAGGCGGAAGATTGAAAATGGCTTTTTCTCATCATCGCAAGGATCAGAGAATAGTCGACCATTGCAAATCAGTGGAATTACGCGAAAGTAAACTCTTTGTTTGCTATGACCAGTTATTTTATGATCTCTTCTGTTATGAATAAAAGCTGGAAAGGGACTGGATTCAAGTATTATTCAATTTCACAATATTGTAAGTATCATTATAGGAAAAGTTTATTTTTCCAGAGCAAGGGTTTTCAACGCGAAAACAGTTTCAAACACTTGGATAGATTAACTTTTCGAGGGCTTTTCTATTATAAACGAATTATTTCTGTTTTTCAGCTGAAAAACGTAGACTTTAATAATGAAATAGTGTACATTGAACTAGAAGCGAGCGAGAGTTTTACCTCTTCTTCTCTTTCTTAGGTTTATTTATTTTTAAAGAGAAAACACCGAAGGTACAGACAGACATTCGTAAATCAAATTAAACGAATTTATTTATAACTTTCGAAATACAATGTGTTTTATTTATTCTAAGCTTTAATTTTTTATTTTAAAGAAATAGTCATCACATAATATATATATATATGGTGGTGGTTGAATTTATGTTTTCAAAATAAATAAATTTAAATTTAAGTTTTGAAAATTCTCTCACGTCGAGAACGAAATCAAAGAGGCGTGAATTCGAGACGTATCATTGTTCGTTTATGAAAGTAAAACTTTGTTGTTACTAAAACGCGAATATAACAGATATTGTTCCCTCGAGACGATAAGATTAAACCATTTTCAAAAGATATATGTACGAAATATTAATAGAAATGAAGTTTAAGTACGAGAGAGAAAACGTCTTTTAGTATATGGGCGCTAAAGTTAACTTCAAAAGAAAAAATTTCCGGAGTCCAAGAAAAAAAAAGTAAAACTGACAACCATGTAATAAGACTTTAAAAAAAGTATATTTTTTTCGACTTTCGTGACTTATTAATGTTTCACACGTGATCCCAGCAGAAAACAAAAATGTGAATTTAGATAAAATTTCAATGTCTCGGTATGTATTTGAAAAATAAAATGAAACATATCGCACCCACGCAATATTTTATGAAAAATAAAAAGTCACACTTCGATGAAGGAGAGACTGGTTCTTTTTTTTTAGAGTAAATACAATTTTTAATTGAATTTCAAAGGCAACAGCAGACTTTGATATAAACCAATTGATGAAAAATATCGAATATTAAATAAAAATGAAGATCGTCGCTTTTGTGATCAATAATAAAAAAGCAATTTACTGGCTTCGTTTTGAAATTTTAATATTATGAAAATTCACTTACTTTAAGCTATTACATTTTTCAGTTTTCAGTTAATTAACAAAAATTGATATTCTTATGAGGAAAAGCGCAAAAAAAACGAAAAACGACGCAAATTATGATCAGAAACACGTGGGTTTGAGTGGTACATTACATTTAAAAAGGAGTATTTGCCTCGCTTTGGATTTGGCAAAATTTGCTATTTAACAAGAAGAAAGTTATTTTTGAGTCCATCCATTGTGGCTGAAAAGGGGATAAACCTGTTACAATAACGACTATAATCATCTCATGCGCATGGATATTTTTCATCCTCTAAAAATTCTATATCGTTTCGCATTTTAACTGAAAGACAACTCTCTTTCTGTACGTCACGGAAGATTACAAGTAGATGTGGTAAGAGCAGAAGGGCAGTAGCCTATGCCATTAACCCTAACCCTAAAAGTCCAAAAAAATCCTGAAAAACTTAAAAAATCTTAAAAATCGCCAAAAAATCCTATAAAATCTTAATAATCCCCAAAAGAATCCTAAGAATCCCAAAAAACCCTAAAAGTCCCAAAAAATCCTGAAAATCGCAAAAACCCTAAAAAATCACAAAGATTGCAAGTAGATGTAAGGGCGGAATGGCAGCAGTCTATGCCACTAACCCTAACCCTAAAAGTCCAAAAAAATCCTAAAAATCCTAAAATACCTAAAAGAACCCCCAAAAAATCCTAAGAATCCCCAAAAACCCTAAAAGTCCCAAAACAACCCCAAAAGTCACAAAAAATCCTAGAAATCCCAAAAAACCTAAAAAATCCTAAAAATCCTGAAAATCCTAAAAAATCACAGAAATTACAAGTAGATGTGGTAAGGGCGGAAGGGCGGAAGGGCAGTAGTCCATGCCACTAACTCGAACAGTCCAAAAAAATCCTAAAAAGCCTTAAAAATCCCCAAAAATCCTAAGAAACCCCCCAAAAATTCCTAAGAATCCTCAAAACCCTAAAAGACCCAAAACAACCCTAAAAGTCCCAAAAATCCTGAAAATCGCAAAAACCTAAAAAATCAGAGAGATTACAAGTAGATGTGGTAATGGCGGAATGGCAGCAGTCTATGCCACTAACCCTAACCCTAAAAGTCCAAAAAAATCCTAAGAATCCCCAAAAAAATCCTAAGAATCCCCCAAAACCCCAAAATAACCCTAAAAGTTCCAAAAAATCCTAAAAATCCTAGAAAATCACAGAGATTACAAGTAGATGTGGTAAGGGCGGAAGGGCCACTAACTCGAATAGTCCAAAAAAATCCTAAAAAGCCTTAAAAATCCCCAAAAATCCCAAAAAATCCTAAGAATCCCCAAAACCCTAAAAGTCCCAAAAAATCCCGAAAATCGCAAAAAACCTAAAAAATCACAAAGATTACAAGTAGATGTAAGGGCGGAATGGCAGCAGTCTATGCCAGTAACCCTAACCCTAAAAGTCTAAAAAAATCTTAAAATACCTAAAAGATCCCCTAAAAAATCCTAAGAATCCCCAAAAACCCTAAAAGTCCAAAAACAACCCCATAAGTCACAAAAAATCCTAGAAATCCCAAAAAACCTAAAAGATCCTAAAAATCCTGAGAATCCTAAAAAATCACAGAGATTACAAATAGATGTGGTAAGGGCGGAATGGCAGCTGTCTATGCCACTAACCCTAACCCTAAAAGTCCAAAAAAATCCTAAAAATCTTTAAAATCCCCAAAAAAATCCTAAGAATCCCCCAAAACCCCAAAATAACCCTAAAAGTCCCAAAAAATCCTAGAAATCCCAAAAAACCTAAAAAATACTAAAAGATCCTAGAAAATCACAGAGATTACAAGTAGATGTGGTGAGGGCGGAAGGGAAGGTGGTCTATGCCACTAACTCGAACAGTCCAAAAAAATCCTAAAAAGCCTTAAAAATCCCCAAAAATCCTAAGAAACCCCCCAAAAAATCCCAAGAATCCCCAAAACCCTAAAAGTCCCAAAAAATCCTGAAAATCGCAAAAAACCTAAAAAATCACGGAGATTACAAGTAGATGTGGTAAGGGCGGAAGGGCAGTAGTCTATGCCACTAACTTGAACAGTCCAAAAAAATCCTAAAAAGCCTTAAGAATCCCTAAAAATCCTAAAAAATCCTAAGAAACCCCCCAAAAAATCCTAAGAATCCCCAAAACCCTAAAAGTCCCAAAAATCCTGTGAATCGCAAAAAACCTAAAAAATCACAAAGATTACAAATTGATGTGGTAAGGGCAGAATGGCAGCAGTCTATGCCACTAACCCTAACCCTAAAAGTCCAAAAAAATCCTAAAAATCCTAAAATACCTAAAAAATCCTAAGAATCTCCCAAAACCCCAAAATAACCCTAAAAGTCCCAAAAAATCCTATAAATCCCAAAAAACCTAAAAGATCCTAGAAAATCACAGAAATTACAAGTAGATGTGGTAAGGGCGGAATGGCAGCAGTCTATGCCACTAACTTGAACAGTCCAAAATTTTTTTAAAAAGCTTTAAAAATCCCTAAAGATCCTAAGAAACCCCCCAAAACCCTAAAAGTCCCAAAACAACCCAAAAAGTCCCAAAAAATCCTGAAAATCGCAAAAAACCTAAAAAATCACAGAGATTACAAGTAGATGTGGCAAGGGCGGACTGGCAGCAGCCTATGCCACTAACCCTAACCCTAAAAGTCCAAAAAAATCCTAAAAATCCTAAAAATCCTAAAATACCTAAAAATTCTTAAAAATCCCCCAAAAAATCCTAAAAATCCCCCAAAATTACCCTAAAAGTCCCAAGAAATCCTAGAAATCCCAAAAAACCTAAAAAATCCTAAAAGATCCTAGAAAATCACAGAGATTACAAGTAGATGTGGTAAGGGCGGAAGGGCAGTAGTCTATGCCACTAACTTGAACAGTCCAAAAAAATCCTAAAAAGCTTTAAAAATCCCTAAAAATCCTAAAAAATCCTAAGAAACCCCCCAAAAAATCCTAAGAATCCCCAAAAACCTAAAAGTCCCAAAAATCCTGAAAATCGCAAAAAACCTAAAAAATCCTAAAAAATCACAGAGATTACAAATAAATGTGGTAAGGGCGGAATGGCAGCAGTCTATGCCACTAACCCTAACCCTAAAAGTCCAAAAAAATCCTAAAAATCCTAAAATACCTAAAAAATCTTAAAAATCCCCCAAAAAATCCTAAAAATCCCCCAAAACCCCAAAATAACCCTAAAAGTCCCAAAAAATCCTATAAATCCCAAAAAACCTAAAAGATCCTAGAAAATCACAGAAATTACAAGTAGATGTGGTAAGGGCGGAAGGGCAGTAGTCTATGCCACTAACTTGAACAGTCCAAAAAATTTTTAAAAAGCTTTAAAAATCCCTAAAAATCCTAAGAAACCCCCCAAAGTCCCAAAACAACCCTAAAAGTCCCAAAAAATCCTGAAAATCGCAAAAAACTTAAAAAATCATAGATATTACAAGTAGATGTGGTAAGGGCGGAATGGCAGCGGTCTATGTCACTAACCCTAACCCTAAAAGTCCAAAAAATCCTAAAATACCTAAAAAATCCCAAAAAAAATCCTAAGAATCCCCAAAAACCCCAAAATAACCCTAAAAGTGGTAAGATGTGGTAAGGGCGGAAGGGCAGTAGTCTATGCCACTAACTTGAACAGTCCAAAAAAATCCTAAAAAGCTTTAAAAATCCCTAAAAATCCTAAAAAATCCTAAGAAACCCCCCAAAAAATCCTAAGAATCCCCAAAAACCTAAAAGTCCCAAAAATCCTGAAAATCGCAAAAAACCTAAAAAATCCTAAAAAATCACAGAGATTACAAATAAATGTGGTAAGGGCGGAATGGCAGCAGTCTATGCCACTAACCCTAACCCTAAAAGTCCAAAAAAATCCTAAAAATCCTAAAATACCTAAAAAATCTTAAAAATCCCCCAAAAAATCCTAAAAATCCCCCAAAACCCCAAAATAACCCTAAAAGTCCCAAAAAATCCTATAAATCCCAAAAAACCTAAAAGATCCTAGAAAATCACAGAAATTACAAGTAGATGTGGTAAGGGCGGAAGGGCAGTAGTCTATGCCACTAACTTGAACAGTCCAAAAAATTTTTAAAAAGCTTTAAAAATCCCTAAAAATCCTAAGAAACCCCCCAAAGTCCCAAAACAACCCTAAAAGTCCCAAAAAATCCTGAAAATCGCAAAAAACTTAAAAAATCATAGATATTAGATATTACAAGTAGATGTGGTAAGGGCGGAATGGCAGCGGTCTATGTCACTAACCCTAACCCTAAAAGTCCAAAAAATCCTAAAATACCTAAAAAATCCCAAAAAAAATCCTAAGAATCCCCAAAAACCCCAAAATAACCCTAAAAGTCCCAAAAAATCCTAGAAATCCCAAAAAACCCAATGACTCCTAAAAATCTTGAGAAATCCTAAGAATCCTAAAAAATCCTAGAGAAATCCTAAAAAATCCTAAAAAATTCCAAAAAATCCACGACTCTGTACAGTGGAACATAAAGCTCAGTCGACTTTTTTTATTTTGGAACTCAAATTACCACTTCGAGGCATCAGTTTTCGGTCGAAATAAGACATATATAATAAGTCTATGTCAAACCTCCTAGCCTGAACCCCCAAATAATAAATTGTCTACTGCACTGTTTCATCAAAAGTTATTTTTCACTTTTTTCATATCGATTCCTGGAAAGTTAGGACACAAACATCAAACTTTTCCGAGAAGGAATATTATGTCCCTAATCGAAAACATTTCGACCCATCATAATTTTTTCTAAATTCTCGAATAAATTCAGGTGGAGCTTGGAAAATTTGAAATTTTGTTTATTTAAGCGGCAAAAGTATAATTAAAATGTCAAAATCAAGGTGAATATATAAGGAAATATATTGATCTATTAAACTACAACTCTTTCGAAATTCCCACTGGGCTGCCTCCAAAACACTTCTACCTTAGTTCGCGTTTTGTTTTATTTTCCTGGCGGCTGATCGGCGCCTTGCAATATTTACTATTATTCTTCGGTAGTTGAAGTAGGCACTGGTTTTTACGAGGATAGCTCAGCTAGTAACATTCGATGTTGAGCTTCCAATCCGATCGGTCTCCCAGCTCATTTACCGGTATAAAACCGATATTTTCAGACCAAATGGGTCCGTTGCTTCTTGCATAATAAGTTAAAGTTTGTATAGTGATTCAACCCAAAGCAAAGTTATATTTCAAGTGAATAGTCCTTTGAAAGCCACAAAGGAAAGAGTAAGATCGTTCTAATAATTGTCTATATTCATCGTTCCATCTGTATTTTCGACGTTAAAGATTATTGAATTGTTAACGAAATACAGTTATTATTTATCGAATCGAGTCTTATTTGGGTGATTTTTTACAGTGAAGACGTAGAAAAAGGAAATTCATTTCAATTGAAACAAAAATCCTTATCTAAGTAATAATATTTTTTTTTCTAATAATTAATTTGTTTTTCGTGTGCGAACAACAGATCAATATAGGTACACGAGTTTACCTATTTTTTTTTTATTTTCAACTTCTTATACATGAAAAAATATTATTTTGCATTATTACACCTTAACACACTTAGAATCGTGTTCAAAAGAAATAAAAAGCCCCGAGGCTATCTGCGTTTAAGTAAACTGTCAAGTGGCTATTTAGAGGAGTTTGTCATCGTATAAACTCTCCCAGCTAGAAGACATTTTTATTTATTTGAAACAACTTTATTTTTATTGCAACCTTTTTACATAGAAAAAAAAACATGCATTCCCGAACAGAATAAAAGTTTTTTTTTTGAATACAAATACCTGGTAGGTACATCGGACTCGGGAGTATATTAAATTCTTTCCAACTTTAGGGACAAAAATATCATTGTTGTCGTAATTCTTTCAATTCAAAATAACACTGAAGGAATTCAGTACAGAAAAGACAAAAAGACTTAAGCAGAAAATGTCGAAGGCACAGATAAAACATTAAATCTTATAATACTTATGTTGAAACCACACGTTTAACAATTTGTATATTTATATTTTAGTTCCTTTACATATTCATTTAGTCCTTTTATTTCCATTCGAAATTCCTACTGTCTCTAAAACACTTCTACCTTAGTTCAAATTCGCGTTTTGTTTTATTTTCCCTGGCGGCTGATGGGCGCCTTGCAATATTTACTATTATTCTTCGTGACCAAACGCCTAACCGATTACCGATATTTTCAGACCAAATGGGTCAAGTTTCATAATTATTAATATACTTCCGTTGCTTTCTGCATAATAAGTGCATTTTTCTATAAAGTTAAAGTTTGTGTAGTGATTCAACCCGAAGCAAAGTTTATATTTCAAGTGAATAGTGCTTTGAAAATCACAAAGGAAAGAATAAGATCGTTCTAATAATTACTATATCATACTGAAAGGTTTGTCTATATTCATCGTTCCATCTGTAGCTATGTATTTTCGACGTTAAAGTTTATTAAAGTTTAATGAATTATCAACGAAATACAGTTATTATTAAATGCGAGAGAACCAGTCATCCTATAGAATTCCAGTCCACTAAATCGAAGACATCCTATTTATTATGACAGCATAAAATTTGTTGTCATTTCAACTGATGTGGCGTCAGCAGATTACAATAATAGTATATTGTGCAACAAGTGGGAAAAGTTAAACTTTTCTCACGAGTATGGAAGTTTGTGGCACGAGCCCAAAGGGCGAGTGTGAAAAGTACTTTCCCTATATGTTGCACACTATACTTTTTCTACAACTGCACAAATTTAAAGAATACAAGTAAAGTAACTTAATATTTATTTTTATGGTTAGTAAAACAAAAAGAAAAGGTAAGCGTTCGTCGGACCGCCGATAAAAGCTTGCTTCTTATGCACGATAGAATGACCGTTTTTCGTAAATTTTTGACTATTTTTCAAAAATTTTGATAATTTTTGACTATTTTTTTAAATTTCAACAATTATTGACTATTTTTGACAATTATAGACCAATTTTGACAATTATTGATCATTTTGACAATTTTTCAAAAATTTTGATAATTTTTGACTATTTTTTTAAATTTCAACAATTATTGACTATTTTTGACAATTATAGACCAATTTTGACAATTATTGATCATTTTGACAATTTTTCAAAAATTTTGACCATTTTAGACCATTTTTCCAAATTTTAACAATTATTGACCATTTTTGAGCATTTTTGACAGGTTCTGACAATTATTTACCATTTTTGACAATTTTTCATAAATTTTGACCGTTTCAAAAAATTTTGAAATGTTTAACAATTATTGACCATTTTTGACAGTTTCTCATAATTATTCACCATTTTTTCAAAATTTTGACAATTTTTGACCATTTTTGACAATTATTGTAAATTTTTCAAAATTTTAATAATTATTGACTATTTTTGACCATTTTTTTTAAATATTTAACAATTTTTGACAATTACTGACCAATTTTGACAGTTCTGACAATTATTGACCACTTTTGACAATTTTTGAGCATTTTTCAAAAATGTTGGCAATTTTTTCTAAATTTTGACCATTTATCAAAATTTCAACAAATTATTGAGCATTTTTGACAGTTTCTGATAATTATTGACCATTTTTGACAATTTTTCAAAATTTTTGACAATAATTGACCAATTTTGACAGTTTTTATAATTATTGACCATTTTTTCAAAATTTTGACAATTTTTGACCATTTTTGACAATTTTTGACAATTGACCATTTTTTCAAATTTTAACAACTATTGACCATTTTTGACAATTTTTCAAAAATTTTGACCATTTTAGACCATTTTTCCAAATTTTAACAATTATTGACCATTTTTGCCAATTTTTGAGCATTTTTGACAGGTCTGACAATTATTGACCATTTTTGACAACTTTTCAAAAATTTTGTTAATTTTCAACAATTATTATTGACCATTTTTGACAATTTCTGACAATTATTGACCATTTTTGACAACTTTCAAAAATTTTGACAGTTTTTGATCATTTTTCAAAATTTTAACAATTATTGACTATTTTTGACCATTTTTCCAAATTTTAACAATTATTGACCATTTTTGAGCATTTTTGACAGGTTCTGACAATTATTTACCATTTTTGACAATTTTTCATAAATTTTGACCGTTTCAAAAATTTTTAAAATGTTTAACAATTATTGGCCATTTTTGACAGTTTCTCATAATTATTCACCATTTTTTCAAAATTTTGACAATTATTGTAAATTTTTCAAAATTTTAATAATTATTGACTATTTTTGACCATTTTTTTAAAATATTTAACAATTTTTGACAATTACTGACCAATTTTGACAGTTCTGACAATTATTGACCACTTTTGACAATTTTTGAACATTTTTCAAAAATGTTGGCAATTTTTTCTAAATTTTGATCATTTATCAAAATTTTAACAAATTATTGACCATTTTTGACAGTTTCTGATAATTATTGACCATTTTTGACAATTTTTCAAAAATTTTGACAATAATTGACCAATTTTGACAGTTTTTATAATTATTGACCATTTTCTCAAAATTTTGACAATTTTTGACCATTTTTGACAATTTTTGACAATTTTTGACAATTGACCATTTTTTCAAATTTTAACAATTATTGACCATTTTTGACAATTTTTCAAAAATTTTGTTAATTTTCAACAATTATTATTGACCATTTTTGACAATTTCTGACAATTATTGACCATTTTTGACAACTTTCAAAAATTTTGACAGTTTTTGATCATTTTTCTAAAATTTTAACAATTATTGACTATTTTTGACCATTTTTCAAAATATTTGACAATTTTTTACAGATTCTGACAATTTTTGACCATTTTTGACAATTTTTTCAAAATTTTAACAATTTTCGACCATTTTTCAAAATTTTAACAATTATTGACCATTTTTGACAACTTTCAAAAATTTTGACAGTTTTTGATCATTTTTCGAAATTTTAACAATTATTGACTATTTTTGACCATTTTTTAAAATATTTGACAATTTTTGACAATTTTTGTCAATGTTTCCAAATCTTTGACAATTTTTAACAATTATTGACAGTCTTTTATAATCATTGACCATTTTTGCAAAATTTTGACAGTTTTTGACAATTTTTGACAATTTTTGACAATTTTTGACAATTTTTGACAATTTTTGACAATTTTTGACAATTTTTGACAATTTTTGAAAATATTTGGCAATTATTAACCATTTTTTTCAAAACTTTGACAGTTTTTGACAATTATTGACCATTTTTCCAAATTTTTGACAATTTTTGACCATATTTCAAAATTTTTGATAATTTTTTAAAATTTTAACATATTTTCTAATATAATCTGACAGTTTTGTGACAACTAAGTAGGTATTTAAAGATGACAGTAGCCTATTAAGTTTTTGTCGATTTTATTTGATTCTCCATATAAATGTATGTGGCGTGGGCAAAGTGCCGTGAGAAATATTATTTCCCACAGTATGTGCAATATTTGGTTTTGAAATCAAGTAAGGTATGAGAAATACGTCACTTTTCGTAGCAGTTGTAGAAAAACATTTTTGTCAGAAGTCTAAATAATTTCCAATCAGTTTAAAAAAACTTGAAAATATTGTAACGTTTATTCTAATTTATATTTACAATTAATTTATATTTACAGATTTATATGTAATTCAGTCCTTATTTAATAATTTATCTAATACACTAAACACACCAATTATAATTTATATGAGAGTCACTTAATAAACACTTTAACGAGGCGCGATTACTTTCCTTCGGTATCAACACTGACTGATTGACTAATTGCCTGCAGCGATGCTCGTGGCCTATTTATACTCGCGCGCCGTAATTCTAGAATTATCTCGACGTTCTGGCGGATGCACTGGGTATTCTCGATGTTTCGTATTTTGGATGGTTCTCGAAAATTGGGCGGAGGAGCCATAGTCGTCTCATACGGGGATTTCACTGGGGGCACTATTTCATGAGATATTTTAATCCGGACCTGGAAATATTTTAAGGGATACACACTTTTATTGCTTATCTTTATTTCGAAGAATAGTAAAAATGAGGGTGTCGGCTTATATTTATTTACGACCTTCTTAGATTTCTGGTCGTACTTTACTTTATAGTGTGGATAAAAATATTTATTGCATTTTTATGCGAAATTGTTAATAAATTTTTCATTTTTTACTTTATTTTATGGACCTATTGTATTTTATGCCAATTTTTTTTGGGGTTTATTGCTTCTGTCCTACTGCAAACGGCATTGATGCGCTGCACGATGAAAACTACAACTCCATATAAATCGCAGTCGGTATAGAAAATTCTTCGAGTTCGGTCGGGCCGTGGAACTTCCGTCTTCTGATAAGAGCGCGAAAACAACTCGTATAATTAGTGAATGTTTTTTTTTGTTCTGTTTTGTGAAATAAAAAACTTTACGAGCCGGATTGAAGGTAAAAAAAAATATTTTACTGCAAATTGTACAAAAAAAATAAAAGATTTCAAAAAAAAACTACGTTCTAAACAAAATTTCCCCTGAAAATCGCTGGTACACTTCAATAGGAGATTACATTTAATGTGTTTGCTTAGGCAGAAAATTACTTTTTTGGTCCGCACAATTTGTTTCTTCTCCAACCCCATTAACTCGAATATTACGAGAGTACATCGAAAAATAACAGAGAAAAAAAATTACATACCAAATCGAACTAACGGTTAAATCAAAATTTGGTATGTTTTTAATGAGAATGTTTTTTTTTGAATAATTTAAATTTCAACGTTTCAATAGCGTTTCAGTTGCCGTTTGTCAATTTTTTCCTTACACTTGAACGAAAATATTTTATAAGCGTGAAAACGGGGGTGGTAAAATCACTATTCGATAGAACCACAAAAATTTATTTTTATTATCAGGAAAAATCTTTTAAAAGTAAGTTTTCAATAATATCAATTTGTAAAAATAAAATTAAATACATATGTATGTAGTTAACAAACTTCTGAATTTTCTTGTTGAATGAATGAAATTTTATTGAACAGTTTTTTTTAATAGTGAGAAACAATTTTCTCCAAAATCTACGTATAACAAATAATGAAACAGAATTTTTATAAAACTACAAATCTAAATATAATATTCCAAGAATTAAAGTGACACTGTTCACTGATTGTGACGTTGACTGATGACAAACTTCCTCGTTCAGTTCTCACAAAATGGCCTACAGTTTACGCCACGAGATACGTTTAATGAAATTATTTATGATTAATAAAATAAATAGTAAGAATCATCATCATAAAGCATTATATCACGACCGAGATGTCGTCAACGAAGTTTGGAAAAATCCTTGAAGTTTATCAAAGAAATGTAAGTATTGCTACTAAGTTGTATCGTTGAGTGAAAAATATTTGGAAATTTAAAAAGAGTACACTTTTTATTATACCTTAAACCTACAAGAAGACAGTGATTAAATCCGGAAATTATTTCGAGCCCATGAATATTTTGAAAAAATTCGACCTCTAGTGGTATTACGTTCCTGGGAATTTCAAATTCCCCGCCTTTCACCCAAAAGAAAATGTACTTCCGCAAGGGTTTCTATCCTCAAAAGTCAAAATTTGATGCTTTGTCAATTTTACCTCTTGTGATATTTTCAATTGTGGAACATTTCAACGAAATAATCTCGAATAACATCATTCAAAAACATATGGAAGATGCTGCAGAAGCTAGAGAAATAAAAAGAGATGTTCTGCCTCTACGGAATCCTTTCATTTTATCTGTCCAAAAATTTTGGGATAAGGCTTGTACGGACAAACACCAAGGACAAGGACCCCAGATACAGAGATAAATCCCGGGCTTCCTCTATAGAACAAGGGGAAGAAAGAGAGGTCCTGTCGAAATGACAGGGAGGAGTGTAATTTCTCATCAACTCGTTTACCCATAGTTCCTGGGGTGGATAACCAATGGGAAGGGTTTTCTCACGAACACATTGTGAGTGAAAATTTTACAATTTCTTACAATCTTAAAATTCAAAATATTTTAGGAGTGTCAGCTGGGAAAAAATTTAAAAAATATATAATAGTCGTTGATAACGCCAATGGGAACGCTACCGAAAGGTTGAAAATAAAATTATTAAA
This sequence comes from Lochmaea crataegi, assembly GCA_947563755.1. Classification (NCBI taxonomy): domain Eukaryota; kingdom Metazoa; phylum Arthropoda; class Insecta; order Coleoptera; family Chrysomelidae; genus Lochmaea; species Lochmaea crataegi. Next base: position 52,183,689 of record OX387426.1, on the reverse strand, counting down.
AACATTCAAAAACAAACCAAATAACGAATTAATAATAATAATAATTTATTCCTTATACTTTCCTGACTTTGATCCACGTGACTTTTATTTGTTTTTTATATACATATATAAATAATAGAGGGATCCTCATGGACGAGATTTTCAATTTTTCAAATATTTTAAATAAAAAAATATTATCGTTCCCGAATAAATATATTTATATAATCAATTGTTTATTTATTTAGTATAATTTACAGCCGTTCTTTATGCTGAATAAATAGAATAGATAATTAATTATTTGTGATAAACAGAAATATTCGAATGTTCGTATATTTAGATAAAACAATTTAATTAAATAATAACGAAAAATGAATAATACCTTTATATTGCGACATTTCACTGATACATTCAGGCATTTTATTTATTTCAGCATTTGGTAATTTGTTTTTTTATAGATATTCACTGAGACCTAAAAAAGTACATTGAAAGATCCTCAGGATATTTGCAGGCACCTCAAGGACGTGTTTCAGGGTCAGTAGAGATAACGGCACATAGATGGAGTTCCAATCCTTTTTTTTTAAATATAAAGCTCTTACATATGTGAATAAATAGATAGATTTTCTTTAATAGAATAATGGTAATCAACAATAAAAATGTCAATTAATATGCCGAGCGATTACAACAAACATCGATATACAAAAAAAATGTCTTTTCGACAATAACTCAACTGCGAAATACTTTACTACCAATATTCGCAACGCTCCGAATAGAAATACGGAACGCGGCTTCCGTTACAAATGAAAGATCAGCTGTTTTCCTCTCTGGAATCCGCTGTAGAAAACTAAATAAAGAAAAAAATGATTTGCGAACGCTATATTGCGAATATTCGTAAGGATTTGATATCAAATTCTTCTGTAAGTATGAAAATTTCTATCCTAAATAATACAACCTATAAATTAATCTTATTTAAGCACTTTAAATCACTTAGATTATTATGTGAAAATTTTAACCTCAATACACAACTCATATGAACGATTCACAAATAATATTCTTGATTTTATTTCAGTTTCTGGATACTGGAACCTCGTTCAGATTAATCAACAAGATTAATCTATCTCATACAAATACTTGGAGCACAAATGAAAAATTTATGTCTCACCAATTTAGTAGATTCTTGGTTCTGATTTTATGTGGGAAATTCTCCACAACTTGTCTGCAAACTCTCGACTCTCGTAGTCTGCTCGTTAGCACCTCGCAAACCACTTTTCCTGGTTTTCTACCAGAAAAATTCACTCACACCAAAATTCTTTTCTGACGCTCTTCTTCGTGTCCCCCAGAACTCAGACCCGAGACTATAGTTAATCGTATTTGTATAATGTAAACAATGCATGAAGTAGTAGTTTTATTGAAGTCAGATGACCTTCCTAAGGACCTGGAAGATCACCAATTATAGATGCCTCTCCATTACAACATCCCAACATCACACCCTGTATAATGAAAACGTAATATCACCTTATGGTTCTTTTTGTATTTTGCTCACAGCGACATTCGACGTGAATTAAATTATGGTGTTAAGGATTATTAAATTTTGTATTGCTTTTATTATACAGAAAGGAAGCGTAGTCTTGCTATTGAAGTAATAATAATAATAATAATAATACCTCGACAAAGAACACTATTAATTAATTGAATAACGTTTATATTGTGAATTTAAACGTGAACAGGTTTTAGTAAGTACCACAATGTCGATGATGTTTAATATTTAATTAATTTTGGTTATAAAATTTTGGACAGTTTCTGATAATTATTGACCATTTTTGACAGGTTATGACAACAATTGACCATTTTTGACAATTTTTCAGAAATTTTGACTATGTTCCAAAAATTTTCAACAATTATTGACCATTTTGACATTTTTTTATAATTATTGACCATTTTTTCAATATTTTGACAATTATTGACTATTTTTGACAGTTTCTGATAATTAATGACAATTTCTTACAGGTTCTGACAATAATTGACCATTTTTGACAATTTTTCAAAAATTTTGACAATTTTCAACAATTATTGACCATTTATGACAGTTTTTTATAATTAT